>JBBPBX010043967.1:6533-27675 GCA_038048925.1 Garcialebias charrua
AATGTGAATGTAAAAAGAATGTGGTTAGATGTGCCCCTTTTTTTCTGAGCACCTGCCCCTTTAGTGGGCTCTGCACGTCCCTGACTGATTGTACATACATGCTGAGCTGCTTTTGTTAGGAAATGCCTTCGTAACATGTAAATAACATAACTGTGTTTAAAAACAGAAATCTTTCCATGTCCAGTTGAGAAATGTCCAGAAAAATCCATACTGTAGTTTGTTTAGACAGCAGATGGTGATGGGCTTTGCCTCAAAATAAAATTGTGCTCTGTCACAAACTTATATTTAAACCCCAGTTAAAAATAAAATAATCTGTCTACAGGAAATAAATCTGATCACAGAATAGGTGGAATGCACTGAAGAGGATTTTTGTCCTCCGTCTTCCCATTTGTGTCTTTTCCTGTAGAAAAAAACAAACATGCAGTGTCACTTCCTGTATCTTCGAGGTGCTGAGTTATTGTAGCCGTGATCGAGGGTCGGCTGTGCCTTGACCTGTAGTCACCCTCTCTCACCCCTGCTACCCCCCACCCCCCAGCCTGTAGTGGATGTGAATCAGTTGTTTGGGGAGTTTGGGATTACGTTGTGTCTCGCCAACGTCCCCCTCTGTCCCCTGTCTCTGTTGTGGTCTTGCTCTGAAGTAAACACAGGAACTGCTTTCAGCTTTTACAAACAACTGCAACTATTTGTTTGTGTATTTACAGAGACTTTGGTGGTTTGTGCACAAAATATGCATTTAGTTTTTTTTTTTTAAGTATTTTTCTATAATCTGTGTATATTTTTCCTTATTTTTTTTTTACATACAGGAGGTTAGTGCTTTGGAGTGTGAAATCCAGCTCCTGAAAAATCTGCACCACGATCGCATCGTCCAGTACTACGGCTGTTTGAGGGACCACAGTGAGAAGACCCTCACTATCTTCATGGAGTACATGCCAGGGGTACGTTTCATCATCAACAGTTTACCCAGTGCTTGGAGCGTGGATTGTTTTTGCAAATTAAAGTCTAGAAATCTTTTTCCCAGCTGCAGTTTTGCTGTTGAATCACATTAATTAATACGCTCTATATACTGCGACTTCTGCCACTCGTCGCTGAGGCATACTGGACCCTGTTCACACTCGGTTCTTTAATGCATCTTTAGCATTTAGAGAGCACTAAATACAAGTACTGGAGGAGTTCAAGTATCTCTGGGTGTTGTTCACAAGTGAGGGAAGAATGGAGCGTGAGATTGACAGATGGATTGGTGCAGCGTCTGCAGTATTGTGGACTATGTGCCAGTCCGTTGTAGTGAAGAAGGAGCTGAGCTGTAAGGCTCCCGGCTGTTTGCTGGTCGGTCTACGTTCCTACTCTCCGCTATGATCACAAACTCTGTTAAGGATGCTTCCTGGGTTTCGGGCATGTCCAACTGGGAGGAGACCCCGGGGAAGACCCCGGCCACGCTGGAGAGACCACGTCTCTGTTGGCCTGGGAACATCTTGAGGTCCTCCCAGAAGAGCTGAAGAGGAGGCTGTGGAAAGTGATGTTTGAACCTCCCTGCTCCAGCTGCTGCCCCCATGACCCAACTTCAGAACAGGCGGAAGATGATGGACGGACAGATACAAGACTGAAAGGCCTCAGTGCACGTTGAAAATGTTTTCCCCCAGGAAACATTAGAAGGTGGTCTGAACTAGGCGTTAAATAGACTAGTCGAGTAGTCGCGGTCGCCACCGCCCGCTCGCTGTTAGCTCTATTCCACCCAATCCACGTGGTGGATTAAATAAAATAAAATTAAGCTCACCCCGCTGTTCTTAGCCTTGTTTTTTATGTGCCACACGTTTCTTTCCCTTTTGCAGCTTAAAATTAGTTTTGGTTTTTCTGCGACTTATTTGCTGTGTGATAAATGGTAGGAGCATAAATACACGCCCACTGTTTTTTTTTTTTGTAAATAATAATTAACTTTTTTTTTTTTGAATATGATATAGCATCTTGAGATTCTATGACGTCATCGACTAGTCAACATCGACTCAACCTTTATCATGTTAAAGTCGACTTTAACGAATATGTAGTCGTTCAACCCCCAGTCCGAACCTCTTTCATCCACATCCACTTGGTAGTCAGAACCCGGGCCTCCACGTAGAACCTCCTACTGAACTTACACGACCTCTCACAAGTAAAAAACATGGATGTCTCAGGCGTCTCAGCTGACGGCTAATTGTGGAGTATTAAAGAGCCTTTGGGAATATTCTGATTTAAAAAAAAAAAAAAACGTTTTTTTCTTGTTTATTCTTCTCAGTAAAATGTTTGTTTTGTCTAGATTTTATTAATCAGGGTGGACTGCAGAATACAGTGTGCTGAGTTTCTCTTTAGTGTTCTAATTGTTTTAGGGGTACACTGTGTTCACTGTTCACAGCTTTCTTTGCACCGTTTCTCTACGGTGAAGCTTCATGGGTAAAAACCTTCAAGTCTAATCTGATGAAGCTGTGTGAAAGTCACCAATCAGTGTGTTTGTGCCTTTTTCTCCCTTGTTAAGTACCGTAATTAAGCTTAAATACAGTAGCTACAAGCCATATTTATAAAAAAATAATATACCAGTAGTTTGGCTGTCTGAATATAGTATAATATTTTACAAAACATCATGTTGTCACGCTGATCTGGCAGCCCACAGCGTCACTTCTAATCACAAAAAAAAAACGTTTGAGATGTGCGTTCAATTCTAGATACGAACGCTCTCGATCAGAAGTGACCACTCGCAACCAAATCACCCGAGGCAGATGTTTAACAGCACGTTTGAACAGGATCTTAAAGAACTTTGTTGCAGCTCTGCCACAATGTTTGAGCTGTATGCACTCACAGCCAACAGCAAAATCTCCCCAGCCATCCAGAAAACTCTGCTGCTGCTTGTGTATAATTTATGTACTGGAGTTAGAAGAAGAGAAAATAAAGAAGGGGAAAGAACTCAAGCGAGTTACAAAACATTAAAAAGGTAATTTAATAATAAGCGGAACAAGTTGGTTCTCAAGAAAACTGCTGGATTTTTTTCAGGCAGTGGTTTGGACGTTGGCTGCGCAGTTTGCCGTGACTATAACCGATCATGATCACTAATGCAGAACGCCGTACAGTAGTCCGTTTATTATGGGAGTTACGTTCCAGACANTATTTCTTCAGGGGGGTTGAACAGACTAACTTCTCTTTTTCCACCTCTGACTTGACATCAAACCCTTTGTCAGCAAGGAGTTGGTGGACAGTTGCTGCTGTAAAACAAAGTATTTATTCATGTTTGACAATAAACAAAACAGTCTTGTGTATAGTTACTGTAAACTGTATGCTTATACACATTGATGACAGGATTGCTTTTTTTTTCTGTGACAGCATTTCACCGATGCTCCCAGCAAAACTGTGCGAATGACTTACAGAAACAGAGAAATGGCTGAAATGTTTTTAAAGTCAGACCTCAAATAATGTTAATAAAACATGTTTGTCTTGTGGAAACTACTACTGTATATCCGCTCATTCTCAATCAGTTCATCTGGACAGTTTCTTTTTAGCAGAAACGTTTCACCCTCACTCCAGAGGGCTTCCTCAGTCAGAGTAGTCCAAAGCACACTGAAGTTAACCCACCAAGTAAGCAACTTATGTGGACCAACCAGTTTGCTGTAGCCAAGATGGTTTCTGGGGGCGTGTCCCTCGTCGACTCCTCCCAGGCAGGCAGACATGTCCAAAGTGGTTCAAGACAAGAAAGTTAATTCTAATAGTCCATGAATTAACTTTCTTGTCTTGAACCACTTTGGACATGTCTGCCTGCCTGGGAGGAGTCGACGAGGGACACGCCCCCAGAAACCATCTTGGCTACAGCAAACTGGTTGGTCCACATAAGTTGCTTACTTGGTGGGTTAACTTCAGTGTGCTTTGGACTACTCTGACTGAGGAAGCCCTCTGGAGTGAGGGTGAAACGTTTCTGCTAAAAAGAAACTGTCCAGATGAACTGATTGAGAATGAGCGGATTTGATACCTGGACTATTGAGAATTAACTTTCTTCTCTTACTACTGTATATTTTTTCAACGCAGAAAGAGTTCAAATGATGACAGCTAACAGTGCAGTGGTCTGTTCATTCTTATACAGCTGCATGTTTTATGCTATTTTATTCACCTGTTATTTCTTCAGGGGGGTTGAAGGAAGAATCTCTTTGCATGTCGCAGGTTGAAACAGGTTGAAACTTCAACACAGGCAGTGGACTGAGGAACAGCGAGGTCTCGTAGTAGACCTAGCTAGCTGCTAGCTTAGCAACTGTCCAGTAGCATTCTGCTGCGGGAGGTTGTTCTGTTTTGTCTGTTTCCCATATCCAAGATGTAATGTAGGAACGTAATCCACGGAGCTTGGATCACCACCATCCACGGATCACCACCGTACGGAGCTAGGATCACCACCGCGACCAGAGTAGTATTATTACCCCCGACTTCCGGAAAATTCTGGAAAAATACGAGTGCGCATGCGCGATGACGTCAACTGGTAAAAGGTCTATCGGGGAGAGCTAAACATCCAAAGATGAAAGGCAAAAACTGAGAAGAAAGCAAGCGAGTGGTGTGTGCGTCGCTGCAAGTACAGAGAGCTGTCCCCCCCGCTAGCCCCCACCCCGCTCTGAGCTGCGTGTCCCCTTTGTGTCTGTACAAACACGCGCGGGCTCAATTAAATGAGCCGCACGTGTTCTGAAAAAGTCAGATGTAAGTCACATGAGCGTTCAGACTGCAGTCGCTTTGAAAACATCAGATATATATCTGATTTAAAACCACATACTGAAACGGCCTCGGTCACATTTGAAAAAATTGGATTTGTTGCGTTCAGACTCTCATAAAAAAATCGTATATGGGGCAAAAAAAATCAGATTTGGGTCGGATTTGCCTGCAGTGTGAACGTAGCCTATGGCTGGGAGGTTTAGGGGGCTCTGGACTGTGCTGTGCTACGACCTTCCCTCAAACGCAATGCCTCCACTGGTCTCCCTCACCTCCCCTGGCCCATCAACCTAGGAGATGTGAAGGCGCCCAGGGCTGCTTTGCTCACCTGGCTGTCGCACTGGGACCCCCACCCCCTACCCACTCCACACTATTTATGTTGCTTTGCTGTGGTAGATTTATTTGAGGCCTCAATCCGTGATCTTTCTTTTTATACCTCTCTCCTTGTGTTTTTCTTCCCTTTTTCTTATCTAAGCAACAGTGGCAGTGCATCTAAAAAGCTGCAGCCCCTTGCACACGTCCGTCTTTAGGACGGCTGTGCAAGGATAATAAAAGCATTCTGATTCTGATTACTTTGAAAAACCGTGAAAGCGCGAGTCCGCAAAAGTCCAACTGCGAAGTATCGAGGGACTACTGTAATACTGTTTTATCGTGTTTCAGGCGTTCTTCATTACCGTACAATCACGTTAAAGCAGTGTTTTCTTACATTTTAGGGTTCGGTCAAAGACCAACTGAAGGCTTATGGAGCCCTGACAGAAAATGTGACCCGGAAGTACACGAGACAGATCCTGGAGGGGATGTCCTATCTGCACAGCAACATGATCGTGCATAGAGACATCAAAGGTAGTTCTCTTTAAATGTTATTCACACATAACTGAATGTTTAGAAAGCGGTTTGGCGCAGAGATAAGTAGATTTAGATGTGCCGTGTCTAAGGTGCCAACATCCTGCGGGACTCGGAGGGAAACGTGAAGCTTGGAGATTTTGGTGCCAGCAAAAGGCTTCAGACCATCTGCATGTCTGGAACTGGGGTCCGCTCGGTGACCGGCACCCCCTACTGGATGAGTCCAGAGGTGATCAGTGGAGAAGGCTACGGCAGGAAGGCTGATGTCTGGTGAGAGGTTCATTACGTTGATAATAATAATAATGAATGTAATTTGTAACGCACTTTTCATTAACAAAAATCTCAAAGTGCTTTGGAGGGGATCAGTTCATTACTGCACAATAATAATTACTAATCAAACTAAGAAATTGTGCAACTTCTCAGAAAAAAAAAATCTGTTTAGATTTCTGTTTTTTGCAGCAGCACATCCTGATGTTTCTTACCGAGAAGCACCCACTCTTCTGTTAACAAGTCTGTAAACCTCTAGGACCCGAGGAGACAAGATGTCGGAGTTTTAGGAGGAAATGTCAAATTCTTGTCTGATGGAGGATTCTAGCTGTTCAACAGTCACAAATTGTCTTTGCTGGGTGGGAGCAGATGTTCTAAAACCTGTTCATACTTTTCTGCATTGTGGGTGCCTTTCCAGATGTGTACGCAGCCACTAGTGCTCCCCCATACCATCAGAGAGGCATGTTTTTGAGCTGTGTGCTGATAACTGACCAGGTGGTCCCTCTGCTCTTCAGTTTGGAGAACGTGGCCTCGGTGGCTTCCACAAAGAATTTACAAGTTTGATCAATCTGACCTCAGAACAGTTCTCCACTTCATTTTAATCGGGCTCTGGTCCGGAGAAGACTGCAGCGGCTCTGGATAGTGTTCACGTCTGGCTTCTCCTTTGCCTGATAGAGCTTTAAGTCGTGAAATCATTGCATTCTGTTTTAATTTACGGTTTGCACGGCAACAAACCTTTTCAGAGTTCACAGGGATTTAGTTTAAGGAAATGGAAGGAGTGAATCTGGTGAACTGGTCGAGACCTGAACATGGAAAGAAGGAAAACACCAGTATCAATGTGTCATTTGTTCAGTGGTGGAAACTTTGAACTCCTGAAATTAACATTTTAACTGTATATGAAGGAAAGTGCCTGCACGTTTATGTTGCCACACACAGGGTTGCCTTGGTTGGCTAAATGTCTGTTGAACAGGTACATATTTGGTATTTTCTGCCTGTTTTGGGCCCAGAATGAGGGGCGTTCTTCACAAACGTTGGTTCAGAGCGTTTCACCTGAAAGCATCCCTTCATATCAGAGTTTTGATATTTAGACCAAATATGTGGTTTTTGTTTTGTCTTGTTTTGCCTCCACTTCCAGTGAAACTAAAGCAGAAACAATGGTGCTTGTCTTCTGCAGGAGCCTCGGCTGTACGGTCGTCGAGATGCTCACGGAAAAACCCCCGTGGGCTGAGTTCGAGGCCATGGCCGCCATATTCAAGATCGCCACCCAGCCCACCAACCCGCTGCTCCCGTCGCACGCCTCGGAGCAGGCGCGGGACTTCGTCCGCTGCATTTTTGTAGAGGCCAAACACAGACCCAGCGCTGAGGAGCTGCTCAGACATCCCTTCTCTCAGATCCTGAGCTGCGACGCGTTTGAGTCCTGAGCTTCAGCCGCAGAGGCCTCGCAGGCAAACCAGTGGCAGAAACGTAGCTGTGGCAAAACCAGCCTGCGCTCTGCAAGAGTCTCCACACGAGGAACCGATCATCTGGTAGGATGTTGATCCAAACAGAACTCGTTTCAGCAGCATCACTGAACCACGACCCAAACACTCCTGATCTCTTTGTGCAGCTGAGAATTACGATGAAGCCTTAAAATATCAAACGTAAAGCTGCAGCAGGTTTTAAAGTGTGTGTGACATGATGTTGGAACTATGCATGAAGTGGCAGAGGAGCTACTCAGCTTTGATTTTTTTGTACACAGATGCTTCGAATAATTAATATATAAAAGTATTTTTTTAATAAAATAGTTCTCTTCAGAGCGTCGCAGTTTTCGGGTGGAGAAAGGAGGGGTCAAACGCCGACGCATTTTATGACGCGATCGCCAGAACGCACCTTGTAAATAACTATGGCAGAGAATATAGAAACCGAGGAATTAAGCAATTTAAGTGAAGATTTGAGCGATTTGTCTTCAGTTTGGGAAGCCGAAGTTAGTTTGAGTGTTGAACAAGAAACAGATGGTTCTAATTTAGGTCTGCAGTCGTATTTATTTGACTCTTACCGTTCAGTGAACGAGGTGGAGCGAGGGGAAAACCGGCATTTCAGATGAGCAAAGTTCAGAGAGTGAGGGGCTGGAACCCGATCGTAGTCGTCTACAGAGCTGGCGATGTTAGAACACCCAAATGCGACACAACGTACCGGCATTTTTCAAGTTATACAAAAGAAAATAGGCGATCTTGACAATTTCACTGCTTGCTAATAGCAGCGGCAGACAACCGTGCTGGTCCCTACGTCACGACGTCGCATGCACAAGTACCTGGATGCCCCGTGACGAAACACGGCGCCAATTTTAAAATCACTTTAAAATCAAATTTTCATAGATTTATCATTTTGCTTGTAAATGGTAAATGGAGCTTACTTGTACAGCGCTTTCCAGCCCCCTATGAGGGGCCCCAAAGTGCTTTACAGCACCAGCCATCCACCCATTCAGACACACATTCATACACCGGTAGCGGTGGTCTGTCATGCAAGGCACTGCCTGTCCTACCGGGAGCAACTCGGGGTTACCGTAAGTGTAAGAACGAACATAGTTGGATGAGACAACATATATACATGTACATGTATGTTGTGCCACTTTATGCATAGTTCCAAAATCATGTCACACACCCTTTAAGTTCCTGTGTGCTCACAAAAGCTGCATCGTTTCTTGATTTTTCAAACAATTTTTTTTAATTTTTACAAGTTTTGATGGGATTTTTTTTTTGTTTAGCTCCTCAGATGACGTCATTTGCATCGTGAGTATTAAATACGCCACGTTCTCCTGAACAAACTGCGATGCAGACATATTAATTCTATGAATTATGATTGTATTTGAACAAATATAAACATCTGGTTCACGTTGTTTAAATTAAGCAAGAATATGTGCCGTTCGTTCCCAGCTTAATGGTGTCGAGTTTTGTTGAAACAAAAATGTATTTTTGTTGTTTTGCAAACACTTTCTCTGAGGAGGTGAATATTTTGTGATAATGGCAGCATCGCTAATTGTTTAAGTTACTTTTTAATATATATTTTATACAAATGAAACTTCATTTTGTGCAGTTTAAAAGTATTTCTGCACTTTTTTTATTAATACAAACCAATAAAAAAAACTCATGACCTTTAATACTAAAAAATAACATTTTTGTTGGGGAAAATGGTTTCAAAAAAACTTTTGGCCACTTAAACCAACTCAGTGACTCTTCTGTGCTTTTATAACCCAACAAATCAATCATTAGTTATTGGAAGTAATTAATTTAGTCAAGTTTCAGGCAGGTCAGATAAATCACAGCCAGTTTCTTGTTGTTCTGTTTGTCAGTCAGCAGATGGCGCTCAAGACAATTTAGTTCCATAAAACAATTTCAACTTAACTTTTTATGTCTTTCTTCTTCCTAAAACGCCAGAAGTTCCTGTTTAAATGATGCATTTGTGAAAATTCAGATGTGAAAATAAGAACCAAACAAAGTAGATTGGTGTTTTGTTTTTTTCCTTAATGATTTTTGTCTCGTTGATTTGAGTTTTACCATTTGAAGCACTGTACAGGTAGTCCCCGACTTACGAGCGCTCTTACTTCCGAGTTTCCGGACTTACGAGCTGGCGAACGAGCAGTAAATTTGTAAAGAACATACAAAAAATACAGCACTTTTATGTGTTTTTAGATGAAAGTGTGTTAGCTAACCGTTTGGAAACAAGTTTCTGAGCATGTTTATGAACTAGTATGAACATTTGTGATGAAAAACGAGTGTTCGTAGTAGCGCTAGCATAAATTTTCCGACTTACGACCGAAAATACGGACTTACGAGAACACGTGTTTCGTGTTCCGACGTACGAGATTTCGCCTTACGAGATAGTCGTAGTAACGGAACTCGCTCGTAAGTCGGGGACCACCTGTATTTCCTTCTCTTGTAACTCTTCAGTGTCTCTGTCTTCGACTGACAAAACTGGGACAGATTAGTACAAATGTCAACACGTTGCTTCTTGTTCCGGGTTGTTAAAAACTCGAACACGTGTTTCCTGTTCAGGTGTGTTCGCTCCAAATGTCTTTGACCAACGCGCCTCAAGTTTAGGCTCATTTTCAATCAGATGCACTTTTGTTTAAATTAAACCAAATATTTGTGCCTTTTTTGTTGTTGTAATGAAGTAAATCTATATTTTTATTTTTATATGTCCACCATGTGAAATCAAATATTTTTAAGTTTGTTAAAGAAAATGACAGAAAGCAGCTGGTTGTTGCAGACTTCATACAGTTAATGTTTTTATAAGTGAGTGGAACGTGAACTCTGGTTTTTGCTCCAGTGCAGATTATTTTAAATTATTTTTATTTTTTTCTTCTAACTTCCTTTGTTGGACACGGAGAGGACAGTTTAGTCTTGCAGGTTTCAGAAGCTCTGCATCACTAAATCTGCTGTTTAACTATTTGGCTCTTTATTTTAGGTCTAAACTGGTGAAAAGAAACCAGCTGAAGGACCTTTTGTCTGATTTCAAACAGATTTTTTTTAAAGTGTGGTCAGAGCCAGCGTTGTGTCAGATTTGACTGTTTGATCCACTCGACGACTTTGTTTACCCCGAGGTTCAGACACGTCCAGTCCTGGGCAGAGCTCTAATAGAATAATGTTTTTTATGGGGCTGCTACACTTTCAAGGCAGCTATAGGACGTTCAGCGTCAAAACAAACTAAATAAATCTGTTATTTAACAAAGAAACCCCGGGTTAATCAAATGAACACAAGCTAGCTGTTAGAAACTGTACGACGTGTACTACATTATGACAAGACTTGCAGTGCAAAGTCGAATATATCAAAGAAAATATTATGTTTTATATTATATATGTATATTTCATGCCAAATAAATAGATTTTAAATTTAAACGGTATCTAATTTTTCCTGTTTTGCCTGCAGATGTGGCTGTTCCAAACTGAAAGAAACTGCCTGATTGATGCATTCCCCTCTTTATTTATTTTTATTTATTCCCGTTCTCTCTATTTACTCTTTGGCTCTTTAAACGAGGACAAACAGGAGGCAGTTACAGGAAGAAGAGGCTGTTTTTGTCCGTGTCTGCCAGTGTGAGGACTGTAACAGACAAAAGGCTCTGTTGTAAACTGCTGCGTTGCAGACTTCCTTTGTCAGGTTTATTTTCTGCTGATTTTATTTTTTTAAAGCATAAATGGTTGCATGTTGTGGTAAACAACAACATGAACGGCTCATGTTCACCAGAGCCCAGCACGGAGCAGAGATGTAGCTTTTTGCTGCTTTTAGCTTTTAAGCAACGATTTTGCTCATTTATGCTTTCAGACGATTTTAGCATTTAGCTGTTGTTTTGCTTGATTCAGCTTCTGTTTTTTAATCGTTAACCATTCGGCTAATTCGTTCATTCCCTGCAGGGAATTTCTGCGTTTGAATCACAAGTTTTTACTTTTGTTTGTTTTCGATGAGACTCCGTGTAAACGGACACCAAACAGCTTCCAGCCTCGGTCTGGGCCTGGACTTTGTGTTTGTAACGTAACGTGAGCGTACAAAATGCAGATGTGTGTGTGTGTTTGGGCCCCTCCACATTCCTGCTGACAGACGAGACTGGAGCTCTGGGCCAGAACAGGTGTTACACCAAATTCTGTGACTTAACCATAATTTGATAAGTCACCGAATTTGGTGTAACACCGGCTCTCTACAGCCTCTTTTTGTAGGTCGACTCCATTTGGACCTGCTGGTGCTGAGTCCTACAGCTCTGCTTCCCCACCCCTTGATTTTCATTACGGCCCTTCATTGTGAAGCCTCCAAGTTTTGAAAAACATGTCAAGTTACAGAGTTCAGAGTCAGAGAGTCAGAGAGTCTTTATTGTCATTTGCACCGCATGTGGTACATGTGATGAAAACGAGATTATGTACACGGGGTCCCAGTTACATCCAACAACAAATGCAAGAGAAAAACAGTAATAACATCTAGAATTAACTAAGAAAAACATCAACTAGTAATACACTAAGCCTAATATAGTGGGAATAAACAGCAGCACGAACATGAGTTTGTATGAGCAGATGGTCACAGATGAACACAGATAAACACAGCAACAAGAAAACAGATCAGCATCAGCATGATGTGATATTTTGCAGTGTTTATTTTTTATTTTATTTTTATTTATTCATGAGTCTAACAGCCTCAGGGTTCATAAATATCTGAGAAGTTAGAATTAGGAATCGTTTACTTGCACTTATTATCTGGTCATGTTCCACTGCCTCTAAAAATCGCCATCATTAGGCCTCTTCTGAAAAAATCTAATTTGGATCCCGACATTTTTTCTAATTACCGCCCAATTTCACACCTCCCTTTTCTGTCTAAAGTGCTGGAAAAAGCTGTTGCTGCTCAGCTGCAGGACCACCTACAACAACACTCCCTGTATGAGAAGTTCCAGTCTGGATTCAGGGCAGCTCACAGTACAGAGACTGCATTGCTGAGGGTTACCAATGATGTCCTCTTGGCTGCTGACACTGGCTCTCCCTCCATCCTTGTCCTCCTTGACCTCACTGCAGCCTTCGACACTGTGGACCATAGTATCCTCCTCCACCGTCTTCATGTGGAGGTCGGTCTCTGCGACACAGTCCTGGACTGGTTCAAATCTTTCCTCTCCAATAGGCTGGAATGTGTTAGTCTTGGCAACGCCACGTCCCAGACAGTTTGTGTCTCCTGTGGTGTCCCTCAGGGGTCGGTTCTGGGGCCCCTGCTGTTTTCCCTTTACATGCTGCCTTTAGGTCAAATTATTAATCAGTTCAACATTTCTTTTCACTGTTATGCCGACGATACACAGCTTTACATCAGGACTGGAGCATCCTCATCTTCCACCTTGTCATCTCCATCTTCACTCACTGCCCTCTCTGCCTGCCTGGAGGCAATTAGGGCATGGATGAATCAGAACTTTCTTCAATTAAACTGCTCCAAGACTGAGGCCATACTGATTGGCACCCCTCACCAGGTACAAACATCTCCTATAACAACACTTTCCTTTTCTGGACAAGACATCCCCCTCTCCACCTCTGTTACTAATCTTGGAATAAAAATGGACTCCAATCTTACATTTGAAAATCACATTAAGCATCTGTTTAAAACTTGCTTCTTCCATCTTCGAAACATCTCCAGACTTCGCCCATCCCTAACTTTTTCCGATGCTGAGAAGCTCGTCCATGCTTTTGTCTCCTCCAGGCTCGACTACTGCAACTCCCTGTTTATTGGAATCCCTGGCAAAAACCTTCAGAAACTTCAATATATTCAAAACAGTGCAGCAAGGATCTTGTTGAGAGTTCGTAAATTTGAACATATTACGCCCATTCTCCATAACCTTCATTGGCTTCCTGTCGCCTACAGAATTCAGTACAAAACTGCTCTCATTACACATCAATGCTTACACGGAACTTCACCAGATTATCTGAAGGATATTCTTATTCCATACTCATCCACCCGTTCGCTGCGGTCACAGAACAGCAATCTCCTTCACATTCCGAGAACCAAATTAAGGACCATGGGAGACCGGGCTTTCAGTGTGGCTGCCCCCCGCCTGTGGAACTCTCTTCCTGACTGTCTAAGAGCCCCACAGTCTGTGGTTGACTTTAAGAGCGGCTTGAAGACCTTTCTTTTCGACCAAGCATACTCTACCTCCTCATGATTCTACTTTTGATCTTAGCTGATATTGTTATTGATTTTAATTGTTTTATTATTTGTTTTATTGTCATTTAATTCTGTTGCTCCTTGTAGCACTTTGAGATTTTCATTAATGAAAAGTGCGTTATAAATTGAATTCATTATTATTATTATTATTATTATTAAAAAAAACAAGAAGCATTTGAAAGTATTATTATTAGACCTCTGCACAGTACATTAAAGTAACTCAGGATTATATATACTAGAACAGGGGTCTGCAACCTTTACGATCAAAAGAGCCATTTCTGCCCTTTCGTTCACTAAATTAAACGTGTCAAGAGCCGCAAAACCTGCTACAACTGTCGTTATCAACTGGTGGCCCGTGGGCCATTGTAAGTTTTTCAGAGGGTGCTTTTCTGACCAGTAGGTGTGAAATTATATTTCTAAAAACATCTAATGATTGTTAACATTTATTGATATAATCAGATTCCATCCATCTTCCATTCATCCGTCCAATGTCTTGTACTGTCTTATATTTTGCACACACAAAAAAAAAAAAACCACGGTGAACTGTGCAGACAAATGTGCTTTTTTAATTTATTGTGGAGTACCTTATTTTTTGGGCTATAAAGCGCACTTAAAATCCTTTAGTTTTCTCAAAAATTGACAGAGAGCTTATAATCCAGTGAGTCTTCTGTATTAATTCTGATTGTGCTTACTGACATCAAACCAATTTTATGTGGTTATTATGAATGAGCTGACTAAAGTTTGACTTATCTGCATTCAAGTCCGGAGATACAGAGGAGCTGAGAAAGAGCAGGAATAAACTGAAGGATGGCATTAAGAAGGCCAAGGCCACGTATGCACAGAGGATCGAGGGACAGTTCACCTCACAAGACCCACGGAGCATGTGGAAGGGTATTAAATGCATAACAGATTACAAAGGCAAGAACAAACAATGCCCCAGGGACCCATCTCTGCCTGATGCCCTCAATAAGTTTTATGCACGTTTTGAAGATCCAAACAGACCAGCTAGCACCAGACTCACCTCATCACCAGATGAAGAGCATCTCAGAGTGACCGCAGCAGAAGTGAGAGGCAGTCTCAGAAAGATTAATCCTCATAAAGCAACCGGACCAGACAACATCCCAGGGAAAGTTCTGAAGGAATGTGCGGACCAGCTCTGTGAGGTGCTGGCTGACATCTTCACCACCTCACTTGCACTGGAGTCAGTTCCCACCTGCCTGAAGACCGCGACCATCATCCCAGTCCCAAAGAGCTCCACAGTGACTGGTCTGAATGACTATAGACCGGTGGCCCTCACCCCGATAGTCGCTAAATGTTTTGAGAAACTGGTCATGTCCCACATCAAGGCAACCGTCAACATCAACGAGGACCCTCATCAATATGCATACCGCGAGAACCGATCAACAGAGGACGCCATCTCCTCTGTGGTCCACACTGCTCTCACCCACCTGGATCAGAAGGACTCATACGTGCGTCTGCTCTTTGTGGACTTCACATCTGCCTTCAACACCATGATCCCCCAAACTCTGATAGACAAACTATCCACACTTGGACTAAGCCCCTCCATTTGTAACTGGGTACTAGACTTCTTAACAAACAGACCACAGTCCGTGAAGATCCACAACTTCTCCTCCTCCACCATAACCCTCAGCACTGGCTCTCCTCAAGGATGTGTGCTGAGCCCTCTTCTGTTCACTCTGCTCACATATGATTGTACAGCCACACATCCAGGCTGTCATATTGTTAAGTTTGCAGATGATACAGCGGTGGTGGGATGCATCACAAACAATGATGAGTCCAGCTACAGACAGGAGGTGGAACACCTGGAGAGCTGGTGCAAAGAGAATAACCTTCACATGAATGTGAAGAAGACAAAGGAGATGATTGTGGACTTCAGAAGGAACAAACACACCCACGCCCCACTGAACATAGGTGGATCTGCAGTGGAAGTGGTCTCCAGCTACAAATACTTGGGTGTACACTTGAATGATAACCTCAGCTGGAGCAACAACACCACCAGCCTGATCAAGAAAGGTCATCAGAGACTCTACTTCCTCAGACGGCTGAGACGTGCTGGTCTGAGCAGCCCAGTTCTCACCTCGTTCTACAGGTGTGCAGTGGAGAGCATCCTGTGCTCCAGCATCAACGTGTGGCATGGAGGCTGCACAGTTGAAGAGAGGAAAGCTCTACAGAGAGTGGTGAAGGCTGCACAGAAGTCTGTTGGAGTCAGTCTCCCCACCATCACAGACATTTACACCTCCAGATGCAGGAAAAGAGCCACCTGCATCATGAAAGACCTCACTCACCCAGCACACTCACTCTTTGCCCCACTCCCCTCAGGACGGAGGTTGAGGAGCATCAAATGTAGAACCACTAGACTGAGGAACAGCTTCTACCCTGAGGCTGTTAGACTCATGAATAAATAAATAATAAGAATAAACACTGCAAAATATCACATCATGCTGATGCTGATCTGTTTTCTTGTTGCTGTGTTCATCTGTGACCATCTGCTCATACAGACTCATGTTCGTGCTGCTGTTTATAATGATGTTTTTCCACTACATTAGGGCTTAGTGTATTACTAGTTGATGTTTCTCTTAGTTAATTCTAGATGTTATTACTGTTTTTCTCTTGCATTTGTTGTTGGATGTAACTGGGACCCCGTGTACATAATCTCGTTTTCATCACATGTACCACATGCGGTGCAAATGACAATAAAGACTCTCTGACTGTGACTCTCTGATGTTTTGTTTCGATAACGCACCTTATAATCCGGTGCACTTTATGTATGAAAACAGACCCCTTCATTGATATTGAGCCTTATCTGGTGCACTTTGTAGTCCAAAAATATGGTAATTGAGTATCCTACTTTGAAGAATAGAGTTAAAGTGAGTAAAATTTAGTTTGTGTATTAGTAATAGTATCCAGTGTATTTGCAAAGGAGTTGACGGGAAAACTACTAAAACTAGTCATTTTTTGTTGGTACAACATCCTATAAAATTCAGTTTTATGTTAGTTTTGGTCAAAGCTTGAAAGAGCCGCTGCGGAGGGACCAAAGAGCTGCATGTGGCTCCAGAGCCGCAGGTTGCAGACCCTTGTACTAGAAATTATAACATGTTGACAAAAGACCGTTAACTCACTTGCTCCTCTGTATATTTAGTCGCTTCATGCTTCCAATCCTCTTGCTCCCAACTCGCCGTTCCACCTGGTCCCCATGGCTTCAAGAGCCTTCAGCCAGGTTGTGTTTCATAATACAACCTGGCTTCACCTGATGGTACCAGGTTGTATTATGAAATTACTTTTGCCTTGTACCAGTACATACCAGGAGAGTACCACGTTTGTTGGTAAGTCGCTCCGAGAGAAATGAATGCAGAAAATGGCAACAGTTTGATTATGAATGAAGCTGTGCAAATTTATAATCATAAAAGAGTAACTATGCATGTTACTATTTTACGATTATAAATTATGATTATATTAAGGCACACCTGTGCACCTGTCTTGAATGTCTATATGACCTCCAAGTCTGACGTTCAAACATTGCACATTGACGTACAAGCAGTGGTGGGATCTAAGTACAAGTACATTTGTACTTTGTTACTGTACTCAAAGGAGACCACAGATAGGTTTTTAAAATTTTTATGGTATGTCTGTGGGGTTACAAGACAATGTTCATTCAATTTAATACACAAAATAATTCTTAGATAATCAATTATACCCTTTTTAATTCTGCCATTTTTAACTTTCGTTTTGAACGACTGGTTTATGATAATGAGATCTCGTGGCCACGCCCTTCAAAGATCTGTTTACATTAACTCCGCCCTCCAAAGGCAGACGAGGATGTCTGAACTCGCGTTACTGCCACCCAGAGCCCTGTATAGCTGAGCTGAACTGGACCGCGACGTATTTATTGTGGGACAGATCAGACGTGTACAAGTTGTCGTGTCATTTTTAATTTTTCCTCTGTAATAAATGTACAACTCCCTGACGTCTCCCTCCCTCCCCCTGTGCGCGCGCGCTGGAGGGAGCGGATGTCACTCGCAGCGGACACACACACACAGCGGGGCTGTCTCCCTCGATCAGCGCGCGCACACACACACACACACACAGGTTTGTTAATGTGGTTTAGCGGTACGTAGTCTGGCCTGCTATGACACATAAACCAACACACACACACACACACACACACACACACACACACACTGCAACATGCTGCATCGCTGTTCATTCAAGACTCCCATCTGAAAACTATGCCATTATCTGGGCCAGGAGGGTTAGAGAATCTTCGCAACGCTCACGTTAGCTGGCTAGACTCTGTGACATTTTTAGCCATTGTGCTGACATGAAATAAGGAAAAACAACCGTCACTCTTTTATACTGAAGTGGGTTGAGCCGCAGCAGGGGTTGCTGGGTGACGGGTTGAACTAAAGGTGCGGGCGGGATTGTCCTGGCGCTTGTGACGTCACAAGCGCCAGGATTTGAAAACAAAACCTATCTTATCACAGTAAAATAAATATACTTAGAGTAAATATACCACTGGGTGCATTTTTTTGGCACTAGGACTGTTTTTTTTTATGAAGTACATACCCAAAGTTGAGTAAAAAAAAACATTAAAAAGTGAATTTTGCATCTGTGGTCCCCTTTAAGTACATTTTTCATGTATCTGTACTTTACTTAAGTAGAATTAAATGTGGGTACTTTTACTCCATGTACGAAGTATCTGTACTTTCTACTACACTACATTTCTATAATGTGTTGAGTTACAAGTGTTACGTGGGCACACTTTTTTCAGTCTTTTGTTTGTTTGTTATTTTTATTTTTGGCACCTTTTTGACAGTTCACTGGTGAAGGGGGCGGGGCTCAGCCACACAAGTGGTTTTAGCTGAGCTGGCAACACACCTGGGGGTGATGAGAAGATTGATTGACTGCAGAGATGGATTGATGGAGTAGCGTGTGTTGGGAGCGGCTGTGAGGCTTTTGGGCTGTGGGAGCTGCTATGTGAAAACGTGTAAAGGAAGGATTTCAATTTGAGACGGTGCGGGTGGACTCTGGGGGAACAGAGTCCTCACCTCGGGCTGATCACCCAGAGGGGGGCGTCGGATGTTTTGGCCGGGAGGAAGAGGAAAAGTTTGTCCTGGATGAACGGCTGGACGCAGTAATGTACCGGGGAGTTTACACGCCTGCTGGCTGGGAGGAACAGGGTTTGTCCTGATGAACCGGCTGGACAGTGGGGAGTTTACACGCCTACAGAAATCAACCACCTACAGGAAAATCACAAGTGGTGCGTTTTTAAGAAAAGAGGAAAACTATAAAGAAAAGCAAAAACAACAATTAATGAACAGATCATCTGACGGATGAAGCACCGTGCGGGCTCGCCCTTTTAAAGATGTCAGCTGGTGGAGAAACTCTGATCAGACATCTTAAGGTAAGCCCCAAACCTCACTCTGTGTTCTGTCAGGTGCCTGTTTAGTTTCTTTCTTTTCTTTTTTTCTTATCACACACTTTTAGTTGCGACCACTACTCTCCATTAAGATAAGAACGAGCTGGGAGAGAAGTAGTTTCGTAACAAGTGGGGGCTCGTCCGGGATATGAAACTATGGAAGCAGGTATGGAGTGGAAAAGCTGCCATAAATTACATGAAAATTATATTGGTGTTTCGTTGATTCCTGTTGAAAGAGTGATAAATTAAGGAGGAATTTAAAGTTTAGGAATTTCTAAAAGAGAGGAGTTTTAAACTTTTTTGGTTTAGTGGGATTTTTTTATTTTTTTTGGTTTGGTTTAATTGTTTTTCGTTTAGTTTATTTATTTATTTATTTATTTTTGTCACCATGGGGAATATGTTTGTAGGTCTCATTAAAATGTTTGGGAAAGAAGAGATGAGGAAATTCATGGTGGGTTTGGACACAGCAGGAAAGACAGATATTCTGTACAAACCTAAATTTGGAGAGATGGTGACGTCCATCCCCACACTAGGTTTTAATGTAGAGACTGTTGAGTACAAAACCATCAGTTTTGCAGTTTGGGACGTTGGCTGAGGACGAGCTCTGTGATGCTGTACTTTTAATGTTTGCTAGTGTCAAACTGTCAAGCATGCGATGGATGGGATGAAGATATAGGACATTTTATTGGGCTAAAATTAAAAATATATAAAAAAAATATGGATATTTTTTTTTGTTTAGGTGGGGAAGTGTTACGTGGGCACACTTTTTTCAGTCTTTTGTTTGTTTGTTATTTTTATTTTTGGCACCTTTTTGACAGTTCACTGGTGAAGGGGGCGGGGCTCAGCCACACAAGTGGTTTTAGCTGAGCTGGCAGCACACCTGGGGGTGATGAGAAGATTGATTGACTGCAGAGATGGATTGATGGAGTAGCGTGTGTTGGGAGCGGCTGTGAGGCTTTTGGGCTGTGGGAGCTGCTATGTGAAAACGTGTAAAGGAAGGATTTCAATTTGAGACGGTGCGGGTGGACTCTGGGGGAACAGAGTCCTCACCTCGGGCTGATCACCCAGAGGGGGGCGTCGGATGTTTTGGCCGGGAGGAAGAGGAAAAGTTTGTCCTGGATGAACGGCTGGACGCAGTAATGTACCGGGGAGTTTACACGCCTGCTGGCTGGGAGGAACAGGGTTTGTCCTGATGAACCGGCTGGACAGTGGGGAGTTTACACGCCTACAGAAATCAACCACCTACAGGAAAATCACAAGTGGTGCGTTTTTAAGAAAAGAGGAAAACTATAAAGAAAAGCAACAACAACAATTAATGAACAGATCATCTGACGGATGAAGCACCGTGCGGGCTCGCCCCTTTAAAGATGTCAGCTGGTGGAGAAACTCTGATCAGACATCTTAAGGTAAGCCCCAAACCTCACTCTGTGTTCTGTCAGGTGCCTGTTTAGTTTCTTTCTTTTCTTTTTTTCTTATCACACACTTTTAGTTGCGACCACTACTCTCCATTAAGATAAGAACGAGCTGGGAGAGAAGTGGTTTCGTAACACAAGTTACATTCACGTTGCAGATTTATGATTTGTCATTAGTTTAAAAGTAACTGATGTCGAGAGAGGAGTTGGTCCATTGAATCACTGCAAAGTGGACAGGTAACATTAGACCCACCTTCAAGAAGAGCTGGACCAGTGACGTATATTCTAGTGTATACGTCACTGAGCTGGGAGCACCGCACCACTAACACACCCAAAATGGATTCCACCACGGAGTCAGATGGAAGATACACAACACCCATGACCTTATTGAAAGACTATTGAAAGATTATTGAAATATTATTGAAAGATTATTGAAATTCAGTTTAGGAG
This sequence comes from Garcialebias charrua, assembly GCA_038048925.1. Taxonomy (NCBI): domain Eukaryota; kingdom Metazoa; phylum Chordata; class Actinopteri; order Cyprinodontiformes; family Rivulidae; genus Garcialebias; species Garcialebias charrua. Next base: position 27,300 of record JBBPBX010043967.1, read on the forward strand.
GAATATTATTGAAAGACTGTTCAGTACAGCAGGACAGATTTTCTCTCCCAAAAGAGCCAGACTGGACTCAAAAAACTTTGAAAACCAACTTCTTCTGAACTTGAACAAGAAATTCTTGCTGCAATATTAAAATGTGTCAGTTCATGGATGTTAGGAGACAAGAGATGTCTCCAAATGTCTTGACACCCAGGTCCAAGTTTTGAAAATGGTGTCAGGAAGTTAAAATATTGTTCACTATTGATCCATTACAAGTTTGACTAGACAGTATTTTAACTAGAGCTGAAGACAAACTGGAGTTGAAATGATCAGAGCCTGTTCCTTTGTTAGGTCTAATGCTCCTTTTTTCAGGCAGACAACTTTTACTGAAATGTTTACT
>JBBPBX010043968.1:0-15081 GCA_038048925.1 Garcialebias charrua
TAACCTAAAACATCTTCAGATTTTCACACAAGTTGTAAATGAAGAGAACCCAGTTAAACAAATGAGACGAAATATTATACTTGGTTAATAATTTATTTAGAAAATGACCCAATATTACATATGTGTGATGGTAAAAGTATGTGAACCTCTAGGATTATCAGTTAATTTGAAGGTGAGATTAGAGTCAGGTGTTTTCAATCAATGGATGATGATCAGGTGTGAGTGGACCTGTTTGATTTAAAAAACAGGATCTATCAGATACTGCAATACTCAACATATTTGTGGAAGTGGATCATGGAGGAACAAAGGAGATTTCTGAAGAGCTCAGAAAAACAGTTGTTGATGCTCATCAGGCTGGAAAATGTTACAAAACATCTGTAAAGAGTTTGGACTCCACCAATCCACAGTCAGACAGAGTGTGTACAAATGGAGGAACATCAAGATCATTGTCACCCTCCCCAGGAGTGGTGGACCAACAAAGATCACTCCAAGGTGTGGAATAGTCAGCGAGGTCACAAAGGAGCCCAGGGTAACTTCTAACAACTGAAGGTCCCTCTCACATTGACAGATGATGATGATGTTCATGAGTCCACCATCAGGAGAACTCTGAACAACAATGGTGTTCATGGCAGAGTTGAAGGAGAAACCACTGCTCTCCAACAAGAACATGGCTGCTCGTCTGCAGTTTGATAAACATCACGTGGACAAACCTGAAGACTGTTGAAAGAATGTTTTGTGGATGATGAGACCAAAACAGAACTTTTTGGTTTAAATGAAAAGAGTTCTGTTTGGAGAAAAGAAAACTGCATTTCTGCAGAAGAACCTGATCCCATCTGTGAAACAAGTTGATGGTAGTATCATGGTTTGGGACTGTTCAGCTGCATCTGGTCCAGGATGGCTTGTCATCATTGATAGAAGAAATAATTCTGAATGATATCAGAGGATTCTAAAGGAAAATGTCAGAACATCTGTTCATGAAGTGAATCTGAAGAGAAGGTGGGTCATGCAGCAACACAATGGCCTGAAGCACACAAGTGGTTCTACCAAAGAATGTTCAAGAAGAATAAAGTTCATGTTTTGGAATGCTCAAGTCAAAGTCTTGACCATAATCCAATCCAGATGTTGTGAAGCAGCAGTTAATGTGAGGAAACCACCAACATCCAGAGGTGAAGCTGTTCTGTACAGAGGAATGGACTAAAGTTCCTCCAAGGTGAGCAGGCCTGACCAACAGTTACCAGAAATGTTTAGTTGTAGTTATTGCTGCATGGGGGGAGGGATCACACCAGATATTGAAGCAAAGATTCACATACTTTTACCACTCACAAATATGTAATAATGGATCAGGGCCTGTGACTTCTTGTGTTTTAGTCTCCACTTCAACTGATGTACAGTATGTCATCGCCCCAAATGCTTAGTACCGTATTTTTCGGCCGATAAGTCATACCGCCCTGTAAGTCGCATTGTCCAATTATTGCCAATAAATTGGAAAAATCCATAAACATGTCGCACCGCCGTATAATGGTGTGGTTACACCGAACAGCTTTTCAACCTCCAAAAAGCTCCTCACGCACGCAAGTGGACGCACTTGTGAATGCAGCGTGTCCAAACCTGAACGCCAGAACGCGAAACAGCTGCTGGGTGTGTGGGAGGAGCTTACCGGTATACAGAGTCCTGCGCACAGAGTCCTCACTGCACTCCGCCAGGCGAGGAGCTTTTTATTTCCGTCTCTGTGGAGCACTTGACTGGTCGTGAAGGAATTGTCGCGAACACACAGCTACAATGAGTTTCTCTTCCATAGTCCACGACCTCGCGGGTCTTTTCTTTTTTTTCCCACAAACAATACGTCACATAGTGCGCGCGCACCCTCGTTTCCGCGTCACATAGGGACTCTCCCCCTGACCCCCTCTCTTCTCCCCCCGACTCTCCCTGATTGGTTGACACACCAACCAATCAGGGAGAGTTGAGCGGCGTCTGAAAGTTTGAACGGCGAAATCTTCAGCATGTTGAATGCGCGGTTTGGAGGCTGAAGCCGGTTCACGTGCACGGAAAAACGCTTCCCAGCACGCTCAACACGCACGCGACCTGACGCCAGACGCCAAGACGTGGCTGGAAGCACGTCCACCATTGACTTTACATGTAAACTGGACGCTCCTGCTGCTGAAACGCTGCTTTGTGTGACTACACCATAAGTTGCATCTATTATGCGTCACCGCTGACGCGTCGCGTATGTTACGCGTCACCGTTGACAACCCGAAATGTGGGCTGGAGGTTTGCCCTGCTGCAAATGGCTGCCACAGGAGCATGCACTGAAGGACTTCAACAAGATTAACACGGTAAAAACAACTGTTTGCTGAAAATTATAGCAAAGATGTGTCTTAAGGCTGAGATACACTCGAGCGTCCTCACGATACGCCAATACGCAGCGTACGTACGCCCCGTACGCAGCGTAGCCCCACGTAGCCCCTCAGGGCATGTACGCGCAAAGCTTTTTTTTTACTACGCGTGCGCGATACGCGTGCGCGATACGCGGTGTCTGACCATAAACTTCCCGGCGCCGGACTGTTTTGTATGTTACACAAATGAAATAAATTCCCCTTCTTTATCGCTGATCGGGCCTTTTCTTTTGTTTTTTTGCCTAAAGTCAAGTAACCGCTTCTTCCTCCGTTCACTCGATGATTGAAATGAATGAATTCAGGTCCTACCTGGGTGCGGCGATGTTTTAAATATCCCTGGTGGGCTGTGTGCTGCAGGAAAAGCGCTCCCTGTTATTATTTTTATTTCTGAGAGAACTTTTTACAACATATATAGTAGAAACACCGCATAAACACCGCCGCGGTCTTCAAGGCGCTACATGAGCTGGCTGTCAATCATTTCAGTAGGCGTGTCAGCAAGTAACCAATCAGCGAGTCCCCTCCAGGGTTGCCAGATAAACATGAATTTTATTTAATTTTTTATTTTTTTTACCCCTTTTCAGTGCAAATGTTCACTAAACTCAACACACTATTAATCTTATCAGACCCTCACGCAGCAAATATGACAGTTTGGGTAAAAAAAATAAAAAATAAGCAACAGTACTAGATGATTCATTATTTCTTATCTGGCAACCCTGGTCCCCTCCGTGTGCAGCTGCAAGGAGAACGAGTTTCTGACATATGCTGAAGCATATCAGCAAAACACATGCGCACAAAATGCGCGCGTAGAGTGGCGTACCTGAGGACGCATGAGTGTATCTCGGGCTTGAGCTTAAGCTTTCCTTAATAAATGCACGTAATTGTCAAATCAGCTGGATTTAAGAAGTAGTTTTGCTACGTGCACCCACCCGCACGGGTGGGACCGCAGCATTTTCTTTAAAATTTAGCAAGATAAACACTTAAAAAATACATTTGTTAGCTGACATTATAGCAAAAGTGTTTCTGAGCTTAACCATTCTAAAATAAATTCACGTAATTGTCAAATCAGCTGGATTTAAAAAGTAGTTTTGCTACGTGCACCCGCACGGGTGGGACCGCAGCATTTTCTTTAAAATTTAGAAAGATAAACACTTAAAGACCGTGTAAAGTGAATTTCAACATTTTCTTCAATAAACATTATAAATGTCGTAATTGTAATCTTGTAAATGAGTAAAAAGTCTCAAAATTGTAGCTCAATTAATTTTGGAGTTATAGATCAAACTGTGTATAAACACATTTCTCTTTCAGGATTTTTTAGGCGTGGTTTAAATGTGACCGCGTTTCGTCACGCGGTCACAAGCCCCACCCCCTGCAGCTCCAGCCGTTATAAATGCGTTCTTCGGTGGAGCCGTTCACTCGCTACCGACCGTCTCCCTCCAGTACTGGCGTGCTGCTGGAGCGACCACATGCCACCTGCACCTCCGCGCACCTCCGCCCCCCCCCCCGCGCGCGCGTGTGTGGCGATCAGACCCCGCATGCATGTGACCGGGTCGCGCGCGCGCGCGTGTGTGTGTGTGAGTGAGAGGCGATCAGACCCCGCATGCGATGTGACCGGGTCGCGCGCGCGCGTGTGTGTGTGAGTGAGAGGCGATCAGACCCCGCATGCATGTGACCGGGTCGCGCGGCGCGCGCGCGTGTGTGTGTGTGTGTGTGTGGCGATCAGACCCCGCATGCGATGTGACCGGTTCGGACCGCGAGTCCGCTCATCTTCTAAAATAGCGCTGATTATAACAGCGGAGTTATGTGTCCTCAACTTTAAAAACATAACCAGAGTTGTTAGTGCACTAAAAACAGCGTAACTCTTGGAAAAAGGAGCTGCTGGAAGCCAGAACTCAGATAAAAACAGAGCAGGTGGATCTCTGCTTCCCCCGTATGCCTCCCCACACAGCTCAGCTCTGAAGGGGGCTGGACATGGCGCAGTACTGCGCTGAAACCACGCCCACGTGCGACACGCCCCCAGCGTTCTAGAGCAAGGCAAAATCATGTTTTTTCATGATTTTTGAGACTTAATTTTATAAGGAAATCAATGTTTTTAATCAGTCAGATTTATATGGGTGATTAATAACACATATTTATGCCGTGTGACAAAATAAAAACACAAATTTAATTTCACTTTACACGGTCTTTAAAAAATATATTTGTTAGCTGACATTATAGCAAAAGTGTTTCTGAGCTTAACCGTTTTATAATAAATTCACGTAATGGTCAAATCTGCTGGATTTAAATTGTTTCGCTTTGACGTCTTCCAAACGGTCGCGCGTGCTGCGAAAATAAATTATAAATAAATCGAATTTTAGCTCAAAAATCTCTTAGCTAACTGTTTGTAAATGTCCACCCAGTAATTACTTTCTGTAAGTTTAATGAAAATCTGCCGTGTAGTTCATGAGCTATTTTTCAAAATAGAACCCGTTTAAACACGGAGCTAACCGCTAACAATCTACGATTATAAAACATTAAATTTTAGCTAAAAAATCTCATACAGCTAGCAGTTTGTAAATGTCCATCTAGTGTTACTTTCTGTAAGTTTGATCAAAATCGGTCCTGTGGTTCTTGACCTATTTTGCTAACAAACACCGAGCTAACAGTAGTTCATACCTCCAGAGCAGGAGGCCGGGCAGCGACTGAGTCAGTCCGACCAGTGGAGGCTTCCTTCGGACACATGAGCCGGGAACGGTCGGTGGACCCTAGCGGCCGAAACTGGTACTGCCTGCCCCTAGCTGCCGAAAATGGTACAGCACCATTTTTGCCAAAATGAAAAACTGTCATATCTCTGTCAAAAATTGGTCTAAAAATATGGGAAAAAATCCATAAATATGTTGCTTCGCCCTATAAGTCGCAGGGCATGCAAATTAGGCAAAAAGGTGCGACTTATATGCCGGAAAATACGGTACTGGTAAAATACAGTGGTGACATCCTTAGGTGAAAAATTTAATAAACATGTTTTTTGAGTAATTGGGAGTTTTCACACGTCACAAACAATAACTTTTAGTAGAATAGAGAAATAACATATTAAGGCTAATAGGCTACGTGCTCATAGTCAGAGATCCCTTAAACAGATAAATTTCTACTGAAACACAAGCAGATGTGCACGTCCTCAAACATCAGGACCAGATCACCAGGAACATCTACTGCTTGGCTTTGGCCTCCAAAGTGGAAACTGACTTGTGCAAAATACCATGCAAGCACCAAATTTGTCATAGTTGTTCCCATGAGTCTTCTGGACGTTTCTACCGTACTGGCTATCTAAAAATCAAAGATGTTTTTTAATTTTTAATGGATTTATTATTCTTTATTTATTTATTTTTATTTGCCAAGATATGGTACTTGCATAGTGAAAGGCTACTGACTAAAGAAAATAAATAAAATGGCACAAAGATAATTTAAATTGATCAATTATCTGTATTACCATCTTGGACTTTCAAATGGCCAGTCAGTCAGATATGACAAAATATTCGCTCTACTAAATTTTTTTTCCTCTCATATCTGTGATTCAAAAGAAATGACATCATTTAACTTCTGCTCAACTTATTAACAACTGTCCGTCCGTCTGTTCGTCCCATCGGTCTCACGTGCTCCTCCCCCGGCCTCCTCCAGTCCCACAGCGACATAAATCAATCTATAAAAACAAACAAATGTTCGTTAGGTTTGGAAAACAGTTTGTGTCAGATCTGTGTGTTTACGTCATAATTCTCTGACATAAAAATGTTATTTGAGAAAAATATTAATCAATTTGTTCTTAAAAAACATTTACCGACTAGTTACTGATGAAGGTTTGAATCATCCATCATCACATCATCACATAAACGGGTTAAACCATGTCATCTGGACAGTTTCTTTTGTTCTAGTTACTGATTAGTTGCTCAACTCGGACTCGGGCGGGTTAGGTTAGGTTACTGTTAGTGTTTGAAGTTTCGTTAAATTTTCTTGAGCTGATTAGAAGTTATGGGCCAAGAAAGAGAAAGTTTTTCAATTTCAATTCAACATTTATTTAAACAGATACAGACATTGAGCCTCCAAAACCCATTTACAAGTGAGACCTGTTTGGACGGACAATAAAAAGTGGTGAAAAATGACACATAGGGTTTGGAGACAAAAAAAATTCCTAACACGCTTTTAACCTCTGATTGAAGGTTAACAGCATGATAATGGAAAAATAAATCTTGCACATAATGACGCTGACAGTCCACAGGGGGAGGGGAGACACAAGGATGGTGAGCATGTCCAGAGACAACACACAGAGGCACTGCAGAGTTGAAATAGTTCCCTCTGGAGAAATCCATGCACGCTCAGGGGTGTCGAGGATGACCAAGTACAAATCCAGAGAATCCTGAAATGATGACAGAATGTTGATTCAGCTGGGCCCCTCTGAAAAGTCAATGGAATTCCTCAGTAGGAGAGGGGAAGGGGCAGAGGATCAGCTTTACAAAAACCTCCAGGCAAATTAAGATGAGACGGTCTGTCAAGGCCAGTCAAGGAGCCAAATTCAGATAAACACAATACTGTAGTTTTGGGAACAGGCAGAACTTAAATGACATCTACCTCGAGTCCGTGTCAGTCCACTCGGTTCCGAAACATCCAAATTAAATGGCCACACCAATTGGCCATGCCAGAGAATAATCCCCGAGATCTGATCCATCCTTTCAAAAGCCTTGAGTCTGGATGCTCGAGGCATGAGCCAAGTCATCACAAGGCAAGCAGTATGATTGGGTCCAAATTTGCTGCAGATAACTTCCTTGATTGTCGATAAACCAGGAACCAGTTATCACAAATCCAATTATATACAGGTAACCCCCGACCTACGACCCCATCGACCTGCGAACCACGGGACCTACGAACATATCATATTTAATAAAAATATGAATTAAAAAAAAAAAAAAAATTTTTTTTTTTTTTTTTTGTGTTTAAATGTTCTTAATTTCATGTGTACATCACTTTGTTGCAGCTCTGGTTGTTTTAAAGGCTTTATAAATAATAATTATGATAAAAAAGATCATTTCTGATCATTTTTGAGCAATTTTTGAGCAATCTTGGGCAACAGGAAGTAGGTCTTCAGTTTACACGGTCACAAATTAATGTAGAACACCGGACGCTATTTTAGGTTCAGTCACTGGGGTCTCCGGTCACAAATTAATGTAGAACACCGGACGCCATCTTAGGTTAGCTGCCGAGAGCCGGACGAAGACTGGTGACCAGGATGGCTTCATATGGATTAATTACTAGCTGGAAACGTCTCTGTGAACTTTGTGGATGTCTCAAGCAGCAGCGGATTTATCGCCGATCGTGCCAGGCCGCCGTGCGAACACCTCCGGCCGGCCTGGCTACACCTCCGGCCTGGCTAGCTCCAGAGCTAACACTGGAGCTAACACGGGAGCCGGCCTTTTGAACACTGGTGACCAGGATCGCATCATGTGGATTAATTACTAGCTGGAATAGCTCTGTGGACGTCTCAGGCTGGAGCAGCGGCTGGAGCAGCAGCTGCAGATTGATCGCGCCGCCGCTCCAACACTAGCTCATGGCTTGGCTAGCAGAAGCTAGCCAGCTAGCTAACACAGGTCTGGAGCAGCTGCGGTGGCTTGCCGGCCCCCGCGCTGCTTGGCCCGAAAACAATCAACGCATGGCAACCTATGTCGGCTTTGACCATCTCAAAGTAAGAAAATATATTTTTATTTATTCTGTAAATGTGAATAGCAATGTTTAACATTACAGTACACTACTTTACATGCTTAAATGTGTGCGCGCGCTCCGTTAGCATGATAAATAAAGGTTGAATGAATGAATGAATGAATAATTTTTTTTTTAAATATAATTTTCACCCCCTACCTACGAACGGATCGAGCTGCGAACGGTTCTTAGGTCCCAAACTCGTTCGTAGGTCGGGGGTTCCCTGTACTGTACATTTACTTTCAGATGGGCTTGACGAGTGTGGAGCTGTGCTCAACACCACCACAGTCACATGCAGCATGACTGTTGGAATGTGGATTGACATAATGTCAGAACAAACCAACAACCTTATTCTATGGTTGCCCCGTGAAACAATTAAAGCAACATGTTTTGCAGAAAGCTAAAAACTTGGACTCCAGAAGTGAATCATACATGCAAATAACACTGTGAAATATTTATTGGCTGTTTCTCCCTCTGGAATAATCATGTTTATTTCAGATGCTTATGGTGGTAAATGCAGTGACAGGTATATAACACAGAACTCTGGGTTTCTGGACTATCTGCGTGCTGGAGATGAGGTGATGGGTGATCGTGGTTTCACAGTGAGGGACCTGCTGCAAGAGCTATGGTGTCAATGTAATCGTTCCAGCATTCACACGCAAAGGATGCCAGCTTATTTCAAGTGAGAAGTGAGAAGACATTAAATGTAAACATTTTTCTCAAACATGTACAGTACTGGTGTACGGTACTTGCTGTAAACGTAACACAACTCTTAACATGTTTTTTAAAGGATGCAATGTTAACTATATTACATTAGAAAAGTATTTGCTAAAATGATTCATTTGTTATGTACAATAGTTGACTGTTAACCTTCTTACAAGGTTAGTTTTTGTGTGTGCACTATATCAGTTAATTTTGGATTAAACTACTGTTTCTATCTAAATGTCACTTTTTTCATTATCAGGTTGTTAAAGATAGTTTCCTGTCTATTTCATTATTTGTTTTCGTTTATTGTATTTTTTAGAGATCCAGGTATTTTGGGCAGAGACTAATTTTCTTTGCAATAAACTACTGTTTCTATCTAAATGTCACTTTTTTCATTATCAAGTTTTTAAAGATCGTTTCCTGTCTATTTCATTATTTGTTTTCATTTACTGTATTTTATTAAAAGTTCTCAAGGTGCTTCATTTGTGAATCAGTAAAGTATTTGTCAAAAGAAATGTCAAGCTCCAGGTGCTCAGTTGGTGTCCAGATAAACATCTTGCAGCTCAAAAGTCCAAAGCACATCATTGTTAGCTGGACCTGGAGATGTGGATTTTTAATGCTTAGACTGGACTCTGTGTTTGCCTTAAGGTAAATAAGAAAGTGTCCCACCTCTCTTAACATAACAGGACCAACCTTGTTACTGTGAAGTTACTGATAAGCTTCAGAGCTTTTCAGATTGCTCATCGCTTCGCCATCTGAAGCAACTGTCAACAAAGTAGCCAAGTATGCTAGTAGCTAAACATGCTAGTGGACGTTATTTTCGGCCACTTCTTCAAGTCGTCCTCCCACCCCTCAATAGCTGTAGGTAGCGGTAAAACAATACAGTATCTCCACATTTGAGTTGTGATCGTTTGTGTTCCCACATATTTTATGACCTAAAACCTCTGACGAAAACCGGTTAGCGCATTGCTAGCGTGTAAAAAAAGTGCCGGTTCTGACTTTCGGCGGAAGTCGTACACATAATTTGCGCAAGGCATCATGGGGGCTAGGAATAAGGTGGATATATATGATATCTATGGCTTTACCCGCTTTTTCTCTTGGAACGGATAGTCGGGCACCCTCATCAGCGGAATGTCCTTGTCAAAAAAGAGAAAAGTGGACACAGAGTGTCAGATTTCTCAAGAAAAATGGACTTCTTCCTATAAAACTGTTTGTTGACTAAATGTTTTAAAACGTTGTGCAATCACTGTGATCAGTTTGTAAATGTGTTTTAAGTCCTAAATAAATGTTAAACTGAGTAAAAGTGTAAAAGGACAATTAACTTAATGTAAAGATTTTTATAATTTATTTCTTCTTTGCACTAATACAATGAAAAAAGTGGACTTACTGTTCATTCTATGTAATTTTGGAATGAGTTTACTGGTCTGGCCTACTTGAGACCAGATTAAGCTGAATGCGGCCCNTGTAATTTTGGAATGAGTTTACTGGTCTGGCCCACTTGAAACCAGATTAAGCTGAATGCGTCCCCCAGATCAAAATGAGTTTGACACCCCTGCTCTAAATTGTCTCTAGGTGTGAGTGAGAGAGTGAATGGTTGTTTGTCTCGTTGGTCTCCATGTGTCCCTGTGATGAACTGGAGACCTGTCCAGGTGTCCCCCGCCTTTTGAACAGTGATAACTGGATATAAGCACCAGTGACCACCGCAACCCGAAAAGGAAGAAGGGGGTAAAAGATGACGGATGGACGGATGGATGAAAACAATCAACTTAAAGTGTGCACAGTTACACGTGTTCACTCTGACCTTTTGTTTTTCTAGACATCTAGTTAAATTTACTTTTGCTTTCTTCTGCCAACAAAAGCAGCAGAGCAGCAAGAACTGGTTGAAGTTTTGAACAGTTATTCATACGTTTCATTTATGGTAAACCGAGTTCATGCAGAGTAAATAATCTGACTGTAATCTGGGACACGCGCATCCTGTAGCTGCTCTGAGAGGATTCATCAGCTCGTCAAACTGCTGAGCCAGCAGGAAATACGCCCAGAGCCACTCTGCAGCTCACCGGCAGAAATGCAGAAGGATCTGCTGTTGCACGTGGATAAACACGTCAAAACCTGTGTGCACGTGACTCCTGGGGCCAACCGTACAGCCTGGCCCACACACACAGGTGAGGTCAACCGGTCCCAACCATGAATTGTGACTTTCATGCCAACTTTCTGCTGCCACTGAAGAGAAGCAGCTCTGATTGATCCTGCTGCAGATTTCAGACAGATGGCAGCTAAACTTCAGCTGACGTTTTTTGTTAGGAGCTAAAAGGCTTATTTAAAGGGGACCTCAGATGTATTTTTTAAATTTTTATGGTATTTCTGTGGGATATCCAGACCCTATTCCTTCAATTTAATGCACAAAATAATTATTAGATAATCAATTATACCCTTTTTAATTCTGCCATTTTTAACTTTCGTTTTGAACGACCGGTTTCTTGAAGTCCACGCCCTTCAACGATCTGTTCACGCCCTCTGTAACAGCCAGTATCTGTAATGTGTTGTTGTTTTAAAATTAGCTCTTTTTTTATTACTCATTTGACTTACTGTTAGTGTTAGCTTAAGATAACTTACCGAAACCCGTCTGAGCGCGCCGCAGTTTGCTGCTCCTTTTAGCATTAGACCACCCGAATCCGAAGCTAATGTTAGCTTGTTCCTCTTCCGGTTTTCGCCAGCTCCGCTCGTTGCACGCGATGAGATTTTGGGAGTTATCGCTGTTCCAGTGAAGACAACACAAAGTTCACCAAGTGTCTCCCGTAAATTAATCTGTAAGGAGAAGGTCCTCTTGCTGCGAGCCTGCTGCGAGGCTGCTGCAAGGCTGTACAGTTGAAGCTCCGCTCCATCGCGCCGGAAGAGGGTCCCGTCGAACCCGGTCCTTCCGCCTGTGGTCCGCTCGTTTAATTTTTGCCGGCTGCGCGTTGGCAGCGATCGCAAATACACTAAAAATTGAACTAAAACATAAAAATAACAATTATACTTTATTTATAAAGCCATTTAAAAAAACACAGCTGCAACAAAGTGCTGTACACATGAAATTAAGAACATATAAACAAAAGATGAGATGAAATCATGAAAAACAACAGTCATGTGTTTAATACAGAAGTGGGTTGAGCCTAACCAGGGGTTGCTAGGTGAGGGGCTGGACTCAGGTTTGAGGTGATTGGCTACGGCTTGTGACGTCAATAACTGCAGGAAGTGTGAATCCTGGTGTATTTATCAAAAATAAATAAATCTACTTAGAGTAAATAAACCACTGGGTGCATTTTTTTGGCACAAGGACTGTTTTTTTATGAAGTAAATACCCAAAGTTTAGTAAAAAAACATTAAAAAGTGAATTTTGCATGTGTGGTCCCCTTTAAGATCTCAAAGTCAAAGTCAAAGTCAACTTTATTGTCAGAACTGCAATATGTACAGGACATACACAGGATTGAAATTGCGTTTCTCTCAGTCCCTCGGTGCAACAGTAACCATTTAAACACTAAAACACTGAAACATTTAATAAACATAAGCATAAAATAGTAAAAATGTAACACTGTCCTGAGTTTTTGCATAGTAGTATAAAAGTATGAAAATTTACACCAACACTAAAACTAAAACACTAAACATTTAATGAACATAAGCATAAAATGAAATAATAAAAGTGTAATACTGTCCTGAGTTTTTTTCATAGTAGTATAAAAAAGTATAAAAAGTATATCTGTAAAATAAACTGAAGGTTCTAGCTACAGTATAGAGAACAAAACACAAAGTAAGGAAATAAAAATTACAATTTTAATAATCATTTAAATGTGCAACAGCTCCATGAGTGCCTCACCACAACAACTTAAGAATTAAAAGAAATAATCAATTAAAATAAAATACAAATAATAAAAACTTCAGTCAGAATAATAAATATTTGTAAAATGTACAGAGTAGAACAAAAAAAGTTGAACCAAAGAAACATAAAAATGAGTTGAATAAGCAATTTACAACATTTACAAACCTACCGCCTCCTCAGGTGTGTGCACGTGCGTGCGTGCGTGCGTGCGCACGTGCGTGTGTGTGTGTTTAGGCCTTGAAAATAAATATAATATCAAATTCACAATTAAAATATAATCACAACACAAAGGTTGATTCATTTTAAATGAAATGGCATAAAATGTTCTCAAAACAAAGTTATGACTTTCTACAGAACAAAAACTTTATTAATTATAGTTTATTTATTGCTTAATATATTTGTGTGTCTTATCAATGGTTAAAAAGCAAAACGTGAAAAAACTGTGTACGTGGTTTATCTTTTTATTATAGCATTTAAAAATAAAGAAACAGTGTGGAGGTGTTCTGGAGGGTACGGTGGCAATACACACAGATTTACACAAGTTGGTCAACAATGTTGCAGCAACATCAGAAAAACGTCTTGTCTGCTGTGAAATTAAAACCCTGTCAGAAAAATCTGAGGCTTCTTCAGCTGATCGACAGGCCTGATTGATCTGACCCGCGCCAGCGGATTTATTAAATTGAGGAGCACAGCTCGTAGCCTGGGCCGGACCCCAGGCCATACTCAGTACAGTAGTGACTTCTGATTTTAAAAATCATTTAAAAATAGTGAAGTAGATTACATGATCCAAGTTGTACTTAAGTATGAGTAAAATTACACACTTGAAAGAAATACTCATAAAATAACAAGTACCCAAAATATTGACTTAATTGTGAGTATTTGTAATTCATTACTGTACTTCCACACCATGGCCGCAGGAGTGTCTCCAGCAGGAGCGTCTCCAGCAGGAGCGTCTCCAACAGGAGCGTCTCCAACAGGAGTGTCTCCAACAGGAGTGTCTCCAACAGGAGCGTCTCCAACAGGAGCGTCTCCAACAGGAGCGTCTCCAACAGGAGCGTCTCCAACAGGAGCGTCTCCAACAGGAGCGTCTCCAACAGGAGCGTCTCCAACAGGAGCGTCTCCAACAGGAGCGTCTCCAACAGGAGCGTCTCCAACAGGAGCGTCTCCAACAGGAGCGTCTCCAACAGGAGCGTCTCCAACAGGAGCGTCTCCAACAGGAGCGTCTCCAACAGGAGCGTCTCCAACAGGAGCGTCTCCAACAGGAGCGTCTCCAACAGGAGCGTCTCCAACAGGAGCGTCTCCAACAGGAGCGTCTCCAACAGGAGCGTCTCCAACAGGAGCGTCTCCAACAGGAGCGTCTCCAACAGGAGCGTCTCCAACAGGAGCGTCTCCAACAGGAGCGTCTCCAACAGGAGCGTCTCCAACAGGAGCGTCTCCAACAGGAGCGTCTCCAACAGGAGCGTCTCCAACAGGAGCGTCTCCAACAGGAGCGTCTCCAACAGGAGCGTCTCCAACAGGAGCGTCTCCAACAGGAGCGTCTCCAACAGGAGCGTCTCCAACAGGAGCGTCTCCAACAGGAGCGTCTCCAACAGGAGCGTCTCCAACAGGAGCGTCTCCAACAGGAGCGTCTCCAACAGGAGCGTCTCCAACAGGAGCGTCTCCAACAGGAGCGTCTCCAACAGGAGCGTCTCCAACAGGAGCGTCTCCAACAGGAGCGTCTCCAACAGGAGCGTCTCCAACAGGAGCGTCTCCAACAGGAGCGTCTCCAACAGGAGCGTCTCCAACAGGAGCGTCTCCAACAGGAGCGTCTCCAACAGGAGCGTCTCCAACAGGAGCGTCTCCAACAGGAGCGTCTCCAACAGGAGCGTCTCCAACAGGAGCGTCTCCAACAGGAGCGTCTCCAACAGGAGCGTCTCCAACAGGAGCGTCTCCAACAGGAGCGTCTCCAACAGGAGCGTCTCCAACAGGAGCGTCTCCAACAGGAGCGTCTCCAACAGGAGCGTCTCCAACAGGAGCGTCTCCAACAGGAGCGTCTCCAACAGGAGCGTCTCCAACAGGAGCGTCTCCAACAGGAGCGTCTCCAACAGGAGCGTCTGCAACAGGAGTGTCTCCAACAGGAGCGTCTCCAACAGGAGCGTCTCCAGCTGAAGACTCAATGACTCCCTCTGTTTGAGCAAATCTCCCTAATTAAACAGGTTGAACATTAATTATTTACTTAGAGGAGAGGGCCTCTTGACTGGAAGATGTGCAGAGGGTGAAGGGGAGTGGGGGGTGCAATAAGACAACCCCCACCCAGCACAGGTGATCAATAAAGCCTTGCTGGAATTAACAGTTATCTTTAAGTTATCTCTATCCTTTAACATGTTCGGACCAACAAATACAAACAATCATCCATTATTAAACCCAAGG
>JBBPBX010043969.1:0-20380 GCA_038048925.1 Garcialebias charrua
GATGGGTGGCTGCACAATCATATTTGAGCAGAGTGAACAGAAGAGGGCTCAACACACATCCTTGAGGAGAGCCAGATTGGTCACAGATGGGTCACCGTTGTATTTTAGCTTCAAAACAATATTTTCAAGTATAATTTTCTAAAGGTTTTATCTTTGTATGTACACTGCCTGGCCAAAAAAAAGTTTCCACCTGGATTTAACTACGGTAAGCAAATAGGCACGAGCCTCCTATTGGATAATTACTGCCTGGGTGATTATGTTTCAGCTGCAACAAGTTACAGTATTTAAGTCCAATTGGTGGAATGAGTTGCTTCTCATTTCTTAAACAACCATGTTGAAAGACACATCACGTGGTCATGGAAAAGATGTCTGTTTGAGAAGGGTCAAATCATTGGCATCAAGCAGAGAAAACATCTAATGAGTTTGCAGAAACTACTAAAACTGGGTTAAGAAATGTCCAATGCATTATTAAAAACTGGAAGGACAGTGGGGACTCATCATCTTCAAGGAAGAAATGTGGTTGGAAAAATTTCCTAAATGATCATGATTGGCGATCACTTACACAACGTAAACGTTTGGTGAAATCAAATTGAAGAAAAACAACAGTAGCACTCAGGGCTATGTTTAATAGTGAAAGTAAGAGCATTTCCACACGCACAATGCGAAGGAAACTCAAGGGATTGGGGCTGAAAAGATGTGTAGCCTTAAGAAAACCACTAATCAGTGAGGTTAACAAGAAAAAAGGCTTCAATTGGCTAGGGAGCATAAAGATTGGACTCTGGAGCAATGGAAGAAGGTCATGTGGACTGATGAGTCCAGATTGACCCTGTTCCAGAGTGATGGGCACATCAGGGTAAGAAGAGAGGCAGGTGTCGTGATGCATCCATCATGTCTGTGCCTAGTCATCAATGCAAGATCTTGGTGAAAAATTAATGCAACACTGGATGGAAATAGATCTTGTGACATTGCAGACTTATTGAAACAAAGACACAGTGAATGCATGCCGTAATCAAAGCTAAAGGTGGTCCAACGAAATATTAGTGTGTGACCTTTTGTTTGGTGATGACTTGTTTTTTTTTTTGGGGGGGGGGGGGCAGGCACTGTATTTTTATTACAAAAAGAGTTGTGCCTTGTGTATTTAATTACAATTCACACAACTACTACAGTTTGCAAACAGTGTATGTCTGATTTTGTTTTCTGCAAACAATTCAAGTTTTCGTGTACTCTTGCACTCAGTCCGCCCCAAATTTGCTAATAGATGGCTTTTACTCTAAACTCAACTCAAGTTGTTTTTTTAAGTAAAACAGAAGGTGATGGAGGAGAGCAGGTGTCAAACACTCAAAAAGAAAATTCTTATGCTTACTCAGTGTTCACATCTGTTTTCCAGTTTATAATTTCATACTTTATTTGGATGTGAAGTACTTCTGCATACTTTATTCTATTTTAATCCTCCATCAAAATGTTTGGCTTGTTCATGAATAGTGTGATATGAAGTCAGGTTTTGTTTTTTTGTTTTTTGTTTTTGTAACTTTTAGACTTTTCCAACAAAAAAAAAAAGTTTATTGGCAAATTTACCCCATTGAAATACAATATGTAAGATCTCCTCAACTCCTTCAGAAGTTTTTTTTTTAAATCTGCTTCAACATACTTGCTTTTTTAACTTTTGTTTATTTATTTGTGTCTTGTTTGCACCTTTTAGTTTGTTGCTAATTTTAGCATTTAGTTAAAATTGTACAAATTTTAACTTATAGCTAATGTTTATGTCATTTTGGCTTGCAACTATGGTTTTGCCAATTTTCAGCTTTTGCAGTTTAACTAACCATAGATTTTAGCTATGCATTTGCAAATTTAAGCATTTAGCTGCTGCTTTGCAACTTTTAGTTACAGATTTGTTCATTGAAACATTTAGCTAGTTTTGTGAGTTTTTACCTATGTATATGTATAGTATATATATATATATATATATATGTATATATATATATATATATATATATATATATATATATATATATATGTATATATATATATATATATATATATATATATATATATATATATATATATATATATATATATATATATATATATATATATATATATATATATATATATATATATATATATATGTGTATATATATATATATATATATATATATATATATATATATATATATATATATATATATATATATATATATATATATATATATATATATATATATATATATATATATATATATATATATATATATATATATATATATATATATATATATATATATATATATATATATATATATATATATATATATATATATATATATATATATATATATATATATATATATAAATACTGGTGTTTATATATACTGTATATTCTGCTTTTCCAACTTACAGTTCATTTTCAGCATCTTCAACAAATTTTGGCCATGTCATTTAACATTCATCCTTCATACTTTATGCATGTGTCATTTAGCTCAAATCTATTGTGTGTATGTGTTGAATAAATAAATAAAAACTCTGTGAGCAGAATATCACAGTATATTTAATTAGCACAAAGAAATGTTTCAAGTTCATTATTTAGTATTAGTGCAATTTAAAAATCTAAATGTGTTCAGAGCATTCTAAGGAATGTGACATTGGAGCATAATCTCCTAAGGTTAAACATGTTGTGCAACCCTACCCTGTTTGAAACAACAGACCGTTGACCCCACCATCTTGACCCCTTACTGCGCCTCCGCGGCAGCTCCTCCCTGCTCATTCCTGTCACAGGGATTAATAGCAGCACCCAGGCCGTTATTCTCCTGTGGCAGAAAGGCAACTGGACCTTATGGTTTCAATAAAGCCAGAAAGGCAGCATTAACTTCACTTGCTGCTTCCCAAATGCAGAATTTACCAGACCCAAACCCGAGGCCTCTGCAGCTCCTTATCAAGAGCATGATGCCTGTTTCTAAGTACAATCAGGAAACATGACATCTGCTTTCAATTGGGTGCATTATATCACTCCCCCACCCCTGCTCCCGCCCAAAACACACTCATATACTCACAATGCCTGCGAAAGTTTCATTGCCTTGAGCTTTTGTGCAGGGTAAAGCAAACGTGAGCTTCAATCACTGATTTATACAGATAAGCTAAAATAATAATTTGCCCTCACATAAGTTGGTGGTGTTTGAAAAACAGGAAAAGTAACTCATCTAGATGTTGGACTGGAGTGGTGTTGGTTGGTTCCGAGACATTGATCGACGCCTTCAGTAATGTTGATCACTGCTGATAATGTTTGAACTGTACTGTATTGGTTTGTTAAGCGTCCTTGGGTGTCCTGAAAGGCACTTTTAAATACTGTAAAATGATTATTATTATATTATTATTCAGGTTTTTGTTGTGAGTTTTGCATTCTGGCCCTTTTTAAAAATCTTAATTATCAGACCAGGATACACACACACCTCAGCTTATCTTGCAATTCACATGAAAACTCTTTTTTTTTTTACACACAGACAAGACACTAAAGTTCAAAAGACTGAGTTAAGTCAGTCTATTTGACTAGAAATAAAAAAGAAAAACACTCCCTCACATGACGGAGAACTTTATGTATGTTTAAGTGTGTGTGTTTCTGTGTGTTCATGTGTGTGTGTGTGCGTGGTGGGGTTGCACCCAGATGTCTACTTGCCATAGCTGGCTGACTTGACCCTGAAATTTGGCTCGGCTCCTTTCTTCACATGAGGAAAGAACCCTCTGTTGTTGACATTGTTTCTGAGAGTCTTTGCTGCATCTGTTACATCAGTGACAACTGTGAAAACAATGATTTACATAATTGCATGCTCTGGGGTTGGCAGCAAGCTTGGCCAGGGTTCACTGCTTAGCCAGAGAGCCTCCTTAAACCACTTCACAGCGCAGGCAGAGCTTCAAAAGTTATTGCAAAATGCTTAAAAGTTTGGTTGGCATTTACTTTTGAAATCTTCTGAGTATAAGGATTGCAGCAATCCCTCTAACAGCCGAGTCATTGTAAACAACAACTCTTTCAGGAGCACATTTTCTTGAGCTCTTCCCTTTTGCTTCTAGAAGTCTTAAAAATTGTCTCATTAAGGTTTGTTCTTTGGTTTGCATCAACTTTCTAACTTCTAACACATCAAATCTTTGCTAAACAGGACCATTATTGCACCTTATCAAAAAGCAAAAGGGTAATAAAGCTTCTGTTTGTGTCTGTCTGCCTGTTAGCAAAATATCTTGTTAACCACTGGATAAACTTTAATGAAACTCTCAAAGTATTCAGTGGATGTACAACTACAACTTATGGAATTGACCCAATTCAAGATGGCCACCAAAACTAAGCAAACTTAGCAAATAAAATAATTTTTTATTTTTTTATTGCAGTGTCAGTTTTGTAATTATTGAGCTAACGTTTGGTGTGGTAGTAGCTGAGAGTCAAGTACAACTGATGCTATAAACACAGAGTTATCTTGTGAAATGTCATATCATATGCAACAAAGTTAAATCAGGTCATCTGGACATTTTTTTGGGGGGGGTTGTTGTTGAAACGTTTCGTCCTTCATCCAAAGGACTTCATCAGTCTTGAGGGCCAGTTTACACGGCGCGTATTTTGAGTGTAACCGCTACTTTCTCTTTGCGACTTTGCTTATCGCCTACACGACGCTGCTGGCCCCCCTCGATGACACCGATACTTTTCTGACCCTGCTCTCAAGGTGGAAGTTTTTCGCTGACCCCCCGCTGATAATGTAAACATCTCCCGTGGAGCTTTTGTTTGAACACATGCGCGCAGCCCGCACGCGCGGACAGTCTGACATTTCACGTGTCACGTTGCAAAATATAACAGTTTAACAATAATAAACAGTATTTATGTTGGCGTGGGAGATGTAAATTTATCTGAACTACAGTATCTATCTGGACTCGTTACATTTTTTAAACAGTGCGTAACGTGCTGTGAAAATGAAGACACCAGGTTTATTTTTTATTTATTTATTTATTCAGCACCACAAACTTTACGTAACACAAACACTGAGAATTAAACTGAACACACTATTAAAACACGTGAACCGAACTGTAACTACGTTAATGAACTGGACTCTTGCTGTGTGTTCATCTGGACCCATCAGAACCGCCGAACCATCAGCCTGTTGGAACGACAGCTCCACCTGGCAGAAATAAATAAATAAATAAATAAAAACTCAGTTGTTGTGTGATCAAAGTAAACAAGAGCAAACATTATATTAAGAACGTTGATTTACCTGCTGTAAGTCAGCTGTTTATCACAGAGTAATGTCCGGTTCTGGTCCACAGCCCGCTCAGCGGTTCTGGTCCACAGTCCACTCAGCGTCTGTCTGGTGTGGAGCTTGGTAGATGAAGAGAGTCCCGCTTGGTGTCAAATCTGTTGACTCTTATCCAAATTCCAGCTTTAACTTGTTGTTAACTTGTTGACAACAACTTGTAGTTAGCTGATTTTAGCCAGAGAGGAAAACAGACGAGGCAGCTGCTCTGTTTACCTCAGGCAGCGCATGCGCAGTAGTGAAGGTTCCAATAATCACAGCGCCATCTAATGGCCCAGCATGGTAACTACAGTGAAATCATGAGGACGGGGGTGGAGGGGGAGAGAGTCGTATCCACAGAATTCGACCGTGTCAACGCAAAACTTTTCACCTAATTAACATACCCAAAACATCCGTTTCCCCCACACAGTGTCCGTGTAAACAGGGCCCAAGTAGCCACAACAAACTCAGTCCCATAAGTGGCTTGCTCACATAGGCCCTGTTTACACGGATACTGTGTGGGGGAAACGTAACTTTTGGGCATGTTAATTAGTTTAAAAGTTTTGCGTTGACACGGATCTGACATGGATCTGCTCGAATCTCCCCCCTCCCTCATGCCCCCCCGCTTACACCCACTGCGCATGCGTCCTGCTGAACCTTCACCCACTGCGCATGTGTGCTGCGTCACTCTGCTGGCAGTCTGCTAGTTTCTTTTGTGCTAAAAGCTGAGCTAACAACAACAAGTTAAAGCTGGATTTTGGATAAGAGTCGACACTATTTGACACCAAGCGGGACTCTTTTCATCTAACAAGCTGCACCAGTTGCTGACTGTGGACCAGAACCGAGTCGATGAGGATGAAGTCTGACTTTACTCCGTGATAAACAGCTGACTTACAGCAGGTAAATCAACGTTCTTAATATAATGTTTGCTTGTGTTTACTTTGATCACACAACAACGGAGTTTTTATTTATTTATTTATTTATTTCTGCCAGGTGGAGAAGCTGTCGTTCCAAACAGGCAGACGGTTCGGCGGTTCTGATGGGTCCAGATGAACACACAGCAAGAGTCCAGTTCATTAACGTAGTTACAGTTCGGTTCACGTGTTTTAATAGTGTTCAGTTTAATTCTCAGTGTTTGCGTTGTAAAATTTGTGCTGCTGAATAAATAAATAAATAAAAAATAAACCTGGTGTCTTCATTTTCACAGCACGTTACGCACTGTTTAAAAAATGTAACGAGTCCAGATAGATACTGTACAGTTCAGATAAATTTAAACATCTCCCACGCCAACATAAATACTGTTTATTATTGTTAAACTGTTATATTGAGCAGCGTGACACGTGAAATGTCAGCCTGCCCCGCGCGTGCGGGCTGCGCGCATGTGGTTGACACAAAAGATCAGCAGGAGATGTTTACATTATCAGCGGGGGTGCAGCGAAAAAGTTCCACTTTGGGAGCAGGCTCAGAAAACTATCGGTGTCATAGAGGGGGGCCAGCGGTGTCGTGTAGGCGATAAGCAAAGTCGCAAAGAGAAAGTAGCGGTTACACTCAAAATACGCGCCGTGTAAACTGGCCCATAGTGGGCCAACCAGTTTTATGGTGATGAGGTGGTTTCTGGAGTTCGCCCTCTCCCCTGTCGACTCCTCTGACGCAGCCATAGCAAGTGGTTCAAACCATCAAAGTTCATGCTCAATAATCCAGGTTAAAAAAAAATCCTTTGGACGAAACACTTCAACAAAAAAAGAAAACGTTCAGAGTACCTGACTTAACTTTGTTGGATTTTTACCTGGATTACTGAGCATGAACTTTGATGTTTTGAACAACTTTGACTGCCTCAGAGGAGTCGATGAAGGAGAGGGCGGACTCCAGAAACCATGTTATCACCATCAAACTGGTTGGCCCACTATGTGAGTAAGCCACTTGGACTGATGAAGTCCTGTCAATGAAGGATGAAACGTTTCAACAACAAAATAATCCGTCCAGCTGACCAGACTTACAGTAACTTTGTTGATTTTATTTTTTTAACCTGGATTATTGAGCAAGAACTTTGATGTCATCATATGAGCTCATGCACAGCATTATTTTCAAGGTCTGACCAAAACAATTTGATCTCTTTAACTTTTGGTTTTAATTATAGTCTAAACTTGTTCATGGAAGGCAGCGAGTGATGTGCTTTCTGTGGAAATATATAAATTAGAAATTATGCTTTAAAAATGTTACCAATAGGTGGCAGTATCTTTTGGATGCAATTATCGCCTGCATGTGGTCACTACCTTAAAACAAAACCTTGAAAGAATATTTAATAAACAAAATTATGCTTCTTACACATTTATAAGAGGAGAAGCAAAAACCAGTTAACTTTTTTCCCACTGATTATTTTAAGACTCAGTATTGCTTCTGTTGAGATTACACAGCAAATGTTCTCTTAGAATTTGTTGCTTTGGAGTTTGCTTTGGACTACTCTGACTGACGAAGCCCTCTGGAGTGAGGGTGAAACGTTTCTACTAAAAAAGAAACTGTCCAGATGAACTGATTGAGAATGAGCGGGTTCTCTTAGAATGTCTTGATGGCCATCAAGTGTGTGTCAATTACCGGGTAAGCAAAAAATACACCAGTGGATAAAATATTTAATGACAAGCAAGTTTGTGTTCTCACAAGAACAGCTACTTTATTATTTTATTTTTTAAAGATGTGTAACGTGTTTGCCTGTGGTATCACTTTCATGAAAATACGTAGTGGATATGGTAATGCTATCCCAAAAACAAGTAATCGAGGCGTCTCATCTGACATTCTGAACATGCTGTTAATAAGATACATGGTCAGAAGCCATTCCAGCTGAGTGTCAACACATCCATCAAAATATATAATATGTATTCTGTTGTGTGAACAGCAACAAGAGAGAAAGTCTGGAATTAATCCTCCTCACAGTTTCCAGAAATGTTTGTGTTCATCCTTTCTGACCGTGTTAACATTGAGACATTTGTCTACAGAGGCATCTATCAGCTTTGTGGTCATCCTCGGCAGGGTGACGAATTGTGGATAATCAACCATCACATTCAGTTTTACACATACCTTCAAAACTGTTAACAAGACAAAAACCTCTGGGGTTGACCCTATATGTGGTTGAAAGTTGATAGCCTGAAAGCTATAGCATAAACCAAGGAGTCCAACAACAACCAGCTTTATAACAAACTAGGAGTGTTCAAATGATAAAAATGCAAAGAAACTAAAACGGATATTAGCTGCATTAGACACGTAAATATTTGATACTTGATTTATTTCTTAAGTTAAAAAATCTTGTATATGAATTTGTTATTTATTTCCATAGTTGAGCAAAGATAACAGCAACAACGCAATGAGTGCTGGTTGAGTTGAAGCAAAATGGTGCAGTGGTTCGAGACATCACTTTAAAGAAGACCGTGGATTCAAAGATTGCGTTTTAATGTGGAATTTGCATCTTTTCCCAGTGCATATGTAAGTTTTCTTTAGGTACTCTATTTTCCTCCCACAGACCGTAGACATGCATGTTGGGATTGAAACAGTCACTAGATTTGAGTGAGTGCATGAATGAGTGTTTTCTCATTCGTCTCTGACCCTGTGAGGGGTTTCTGCAAGCTGTGCCCAACCTTTTACCTAAAGACCGCTGGAGTTAGCACCAGTTTGCTGTCCCCCTGCATAGAAACATGGGTAAAAAAAAAAGGCTGGATAGATAAGATGTGCTTTACCACCTTGTACCCCCTACCCCCACCTTGTACTTAACCATTGCAATGTTAATTCAATTCAAATCAATTCAGTTTATTTATATAGCACCAAGTCCCAACAGAAGTCATCTCAGGACACTATAATAATATAATAATAATCATTTTATTTAAAAGCGCATTTCAGGACACCCAAGGACACTGAACAGAAACATACAGTATAAAACTAATAAGTTAATATTATTTATCTGAGGAGCAGACTGCTTTGAGTTTAACTTCATCACATAACTCTCATCTTGAGCAAGCATGAAGGCGACAGTGGAAAGGAAAAACTCCCTCACGAGAAGAAACCTGGCAGAACCAGGCTCAGGACAAGCGGCCATCTCCAACTGGCGTTGTTGTAGTAAGAGCCATTTTGGTCTTTTGTGCTTACCATTTTGCTCCTATATTTTTTAAAATCATATTAACTACTTGTATAAATATGATTTTGGAAAAGTAAAATACAAAACAACTACTTAGTAAATACCCGTATATGTACAAAGTACTTAAACTGCAAAAAGTACAAGGTGGCGAAAGTCTGAATAAAACTGTTGTCTGCCAACAACAGCAGCACTATGCCACACACATACTAATCAAAGCCATCAGCTCCTCAGATAAATAATGTTATTACGGTAACTTACTTGTTATGTACAAGAATGTTTCTGTTCAGTGCCCTGAGATTACTTCTAGAGATTTGGTGTTCTATAAATAAACTGAATTGAACTGAATTATTATTTTCCTGCCACTTAGAGGAATCCTGTAGGAAACCTTTGCGTGGTGTTTCTGATGACCTCAGCCTGAAGTGACAGCACCTCCATCTTTTCACTGCCCTCTCACATGGTGCTCTGATTTAATCAGACCAGAGTTCAATAATAATGATCTTTTGTGAACTTTGTTTCTATTGGCATCTTCTGTGTTGACAGTTTAGTTAGAAAAATAGATAATTTATTCTAAAGTAAGAATATTGTCCCCATAATGCTGGGTACCCACCAAACGCGTTTCGGGCAGCGGAAGCTAACAGTTAGCTGTTGTTTTGCTATATACACGTTTGTTTCAGATATGTCAGGAGCTTTGAGCTGCTCCATGCTTCACTTCTTTCTTCTATCAAGACTTTTCTGAACGTTTTCCTGTCTGATTATGAATCAATGGGCTGAAATTGGTGCAATTTTATGATCAAAATCAGATGCAGCTGCTTCTCGGTTGATGACCTCATTCACATACATCCCATGAAAGAAGCAGAAGGAATGAATTAGTGGAACTCTGTGTTCGATTCATTTCTAGCCACAATAAGAGATGATGTTATAGTTGTTGCCAAGGTTAGCACCATTGTTCTGTAGCTAATTTCCCTTCTGTATTTTTTTGGGTATATAATATGAAGGTTTTTTTTTGTTGTTGTTGTTTTTGTTAATTTCAATTTGACTCGTTTTTTTATTTTTTATTCTGCAGCTGGAAGCAGTTTGTGGAGTTAGGCTGCAATTCCATGTAATCACATCATCAAGTTTACCTTAATTTTATGTTATTATCTCATTATCTTAAAAAAAGTATTCACAACAAAAAAAAAAATCACTGACTTTTTTTTGTTAAGGATTGTCATCAGAATTCAAGATGTAGAACTTTTTGTAACTATTTAAAATGATACAAGAGACTTATGCATGCAAAAAAAAATCACTTTTTTGTGTTTTGGAAAAGTCATTTTTATGCACAATTTAGCATTAATTTAGCTGAAGTCCCTGCATGGCACAGCCATATCTGAGATGCATGTCTACAACCAAAGTCCACACCCCTTTCTCACGCATGCATTTACTGGCCTCATGTTACAGCCAGCTAAATTTAAACATGCACATTTCTCTAACTCCTTGAATGCCATGTGTGATCAATGAAACAGAAGAAAAGGTTAGCGTTTAAAACTCTGCAAGATAGTAATTGGTAAAAACTAAACGTAGAAAGACTTTTTTTTTTTACTCTGGCTGTTAATATCAAAAACTTCAAAATAAGGCTCACAACTTAACACAATCATTTTAGTTTTTGTGTCACCACATTATTTAGAACTGCTTATTTGAAATTATTCTTTTGTTTGCCAAAGTGTGATCAAATATGTTTGTCTTTAGTCATCTTGAAGAGTTTATATGTTAAGCAAACCTCTTCAAGACATGAAACACTCATTTTGTGGGAATTGTTTAAAAATCCCTTGAAGGGTGTTTAGATTCCAGTTACTGAAATAGTTGTAGGGTTAAAATCTGGATTTAACTGACCATACAAACAAACACTGCTCCACACCAACCCCACCTCTCCTAGCCCCCCCTGTTCCCCCAAACCCACAGTTATTTGATCCCTGACAATGGATCCCCTCGGTACAAAGTATTTTATACCTACCGTTTAAAAGCAGAGCGATGAGAAGCAAAGCAAAAGGCAACATTTTCCAGGGCCTGTTTGTTCTCTGAGATGCTGCTGCCATTCTTACCCTTAACGCTCACACACACCGGTGGTGAGAGAAAAAGAGAGGGAAAACGAGAAAAGGGGCGAAGCTGGTGGAGCCTGAGCAGTTTAGGGTTTCCTCTAACCCAGAGTGGGACAGGGTGGATAAAGCACCACTTGTGTCCTGGGCACTTTTTATATAGCCACCCCCCTTTTCCTCCCAAAAGGCCCAGCCCTACACCCCCTATATTCCACAGTTTAACTTTAACCCATCCTTTGTGCCTCCACTACCCTTTAAAAAGGAGCTATGCAGATGGAGGGAGAGAGGTTGATGAAGTCCTTTTGGTTTAGAAATGCTTGCATTCTTCAAATGGTTTTCATGTTTAAAAAGAAATACGTATGCAACTTTAGTTCTGGACTCAGAATAGAAAACAAAGTTTTTGTCAGCTCAGTAGCTATGTTTACATGGACATAAGTAATCGGATCAAACGGCCGAACGGATCAAAAGTGCGTCATGTAAACACCCCGGTCGGGTTATTTTTTGTGTATTCGGCGTGATCCGACCTAATTTGCGATCCGTTCGAAACGGGTGGTTTACGCCGATCCGTAGCCCGATGTGTGCGCATGTAAACACATGATCTGTTCCTTTTACCGGACTGTGGGAAACTGTCCTGACTGCGCATGTGCGCTGCGCGCACCCTCATCCCTCCCTCCCTCTCCCCCCTCGTGTTTACTTCTCCGCCTGGGCTGGCTAGTGGGTAGATGCTAACGCATGGTGGGGAAGTAAAACTGGTCGGTGAGCGATGCAACATTTGTAATGGAAACGTTAAAATAGCTCAAAACTATCGAACGCCTTGACCGAACGTGTAGTTATTCAAACAAGTACATGAAAAGCTGGAAGAAGCTGGAGATCGCTGGAAGAGCTTAAAGCTAAGTGCTACAAAGCTAAAAACAAAAACGGGACAAGTGGCTACGACCCCACCACTTTTTTATTTTACGTGTTGATGAACTGATGAGAGATCTGCCACTTCCAACACAGCAGGCAGCGGTGTGGATCTTATGAGGAGGAGAGGAATCTGAGGAGAGGAAGCTAACCAGGAGCAAAGCATCCTTTCTGGTAAGTTAGACTCTTCAAAACACATTAACCCTCTGTACTGTATTACCTGGAGTAATTAGAAACAACAAATATGTAAAAATGTAATTATAATAAGAAATAAGAGTAGCTGTAGGGCTAGCATAGAACTACAGTATACTGTATTGTACATTAAAACTCCAACTAACCAGATAATTAACCTAACACATTTCAACATATCAGGGGTCCAGTTAAACTTTATTTTGTTTGTTTTTCAGATGATGAGTCCAGCTTTGAAGAGGCAGCTGGCAGCAGCACACAACAGACAGTGGCAGGTGGCAGGTGATGGTGGCAGGTGATGGTGGCAGGTGATGGTGGCAGGTGGCAGAAGATGCAAGAGTCCCACGTCTTAGGAATCCCAAGAAGTTCACACATGTGCTTTAGAACAACTCAAAACTGATTTGAAAATGTTTCAATTCTCCACAACCATTTTTCTTTGTCCCCTGACAGATCTGTAAATGTATTATTAGGATTGATAGTTTATGGTACAATTAAGGTACAATGTCCTAACTTAATACAGTCAGGTGGTTTAATAAGGACTCTGAGTTTCTGCATGACTCACAGGATAAAAACACATTTGCTGTTCTATCAGGATACAGAAACATACATTTTGGAAGTAAAATCGATTATTTTGTCACCAATTTTGTTGTCCTAAATCACATGCATACATTGAAATTGTGAAAGTATGTGATGAGTTGATAAAGAAGTTACTGAATTACAGGTTACTGTAGTTTTTAAATGACCAAAGAAATTTTTTGTTATCATTACAAGATGTGATCTGTGCACATCGTCTGTTTTGTACAAACGTTTTGAATGTTTAATTTTTATGTTTTTCTGATACACCTCAAATTGCACTAAGAATGAAACATGTTTCAAACAAGCAATTTCAACTGTTTACAAGAATGTGTTAAACTGTTTGGTCCATTAAAGAGCTCAGATGTTCACTAGTATTACTTGCAGTTGTTTATTGTGATAATAATTTTATACAAATGTTAACTGCATGTGAACACAAATACATAAGTACAGTATCTTTTTAGAAGAACTCTCCACTGTGACTTCAGAAACCCGTTCATCTCTACCTCCACCTGACAGCGCCAAGGTAAACATTAAATGACTTGTTGAGGAGTCAGACGAGGACAGTTTGCGTATCCTTTGACGAGCCAGTCCAACAGCGGTATGCAGGATCACCAACAATGAAGAGACGGACGTCCTTTGCTTCAATGTTCCTCACAGACTGCAAAAAAGGACATGCCAATATTTAGTGTTCAACTTTTTATTTGTTTAAAGTTATGGTTCAAACAAATTTTATTTGAAAGAAAACTTTACATCTAAGTATGTCTTCTGATATACTTAGCTGTAATAGTTGTAAAATTAAATACAATATAGTAAATGTTAGCCTTACATTTTGGCAACATTTAACTATTTGTTTAAAGACATGGTTCAAACATTTTATTTTAAATAAAACTTTACAGCTAAGCATCTCTACTTTGAGATACTGTACTTAGCTGTAATCGTTGTAGTAATACTAAATACAATATAGTAAATATTAGCCTTACTTTTGTCAACAGATGAGCCCTTTGATAGAGTCTGAGTGGCGCAGGACGTTGGCATCATGGCAGGGCACTGCCTGGCATCGTGACACTGATGCTCCAGAAACAGGAAAACAGAGAAAGAATAGTAATTAATAACAAATACAGACAGACAGTATCACGCAGACAGGTAGAAAAGGAAAGGACAAAAAGTTTATTAGCATACAGCGTTTTTATTATCTTACCAACAATTGTTGTCCACGACAGCTTGGAGGACAGAGGACGTCCAGCGCTCTCATCCTGTGAATAAAAAAACTAAAAGCACGCGCTGCTTCACCTGTAGTTCATTCAGGGAGTGCAGAAAAAACTCAGTCGCCATCATTACAATCTGGTGCGGGTCCATTTTGGACGCGTATGTTTACTTTCGTCCCGGAAGTAACTTCTTCTTCTGTGGTTTTTACGAAAGTAACTTCCTCTTCGTTTTTTTTTTTTTAAGGGGAGTGTACCACTCTGCGCATGTCAGAACTTCTGATCAGAATAAAAGCCTGCTGCATGTAAACACTCGTCATGAACGGATTGTGCCCATGTAAACGGTGCTATCTCATTATGCAATCAGAGCACATTTCAATCCGGTCACAGAATTTTGCCCATGTAAACATAGCTAGTGTCTTCTTGAATGTGAACCCTGTCTGGATGGGAGCAGTAATCCACCTCACAATGAAAGGTGACAGACAGCAGACAATAGGCTGAGACACAGGTTCTTAATAGGCTTATGGAGATAGACCGTGGAGTAGAATATCAGAATCAAAACAAAGGTGCAACCCACTGTTATGCTAATAGTTTTAATCCATTTCAGAGGCTGGAAGCCCCCGCCGCTCATTGAGGCTATCAATCACCAGCAGCGTTTGTAGAGACACCACAGGATCCGCTTAAATCACACTTCCACACACTCCTAAAACCGCCCCCAGTAAGTAGAGGATCTTTGTTTTGCCTTTGTGCCTGGACTTCTCATGCTCTCTATAAATTACTCATCTGGAACCACTGGTGAAAGTATGCTAAATGAGTTGTTACAACATGCCAACCGTTTTGGCCCACGAAAAACACAATAACAACAATTGGACAGAAGTAAACAGGACCAAAGTTAAATCTTGCATTCTTAAGGCATGGTCATGTAATTTGAAACTGATCTTTGTCCCCAGTATCCTGTTTTGGCCCTGTCCTTCCTTCCCCCCAGTTTCTTCTAACACTAGCACTACCACATGTGAGCCATTTGGATATTCTAACTATAGTTCCCATGGGAGTTAGTCAAATGGCTCATTGAATTAGCATTTTTGCAGCCATTGGTATGTATATGAGGCCATTCTGTTGGTGTGGATGAGGCCTTGGGGGCATATTTATACATCAGAGTCAGAGAGTCAGAGAGTCTTTATCGTCATTTGCACCACATGTAGTACATGTGATGAAAACGAGAGTATGTACACAGGATCGTGTATATAAATATATAAATATATATATATAGTATATATATAGTGTATATATATATAAATATATATATATATATATATATATATATATATATATATATATATATATATATATATATATATACATACATGCACCCACATATATACAGTATATATATATATATATATATATATATATATATATATATATATATATGTATATATATATATATATATATATATATATATATATATATATATATATATACAGTATATGTATATATATGTACTGTATATATATGTATATATGTATATATATATAAATATAATATATATATTATGGGCGGCCGTGGTGTGGTGGTAATGGCAGTCATCCCCCGATCGGAAGGCTGGAGGTTCGAATCCCGGTTACTCACACCATGTGTCGTTGTGTCCCTGGGCAAGACACTTAACCCCGAGTTGCTCCCGATAGGACTGGAAGGCGCCTTGCATGGCAGTCACCGCTACCGGTGTATGAATGTGTGTATGAATGGGTGGATGGTTGGTATTGTAAAGCGCTTTGGGGTCCCTCACAGGGGGCTGGAAAGCGCTATATAAATAAGCTCCATTTACCATATATATGTATAATATATATATATATATATATATATATATATAGTCAGAGTCAGAGTCAGAGAGTCTTTATTGTCATTTGCACCGCATGTGGTACATGTGATGAAAACGAGATTATGTACACGAGGTCCCAGTTACATCCAACAACAAATGAAAGAGAAAAACAGTAATAACATCTAGAACTAACTAAGAAAAACATCAACTAGTAATACACTAAGCCTAATATAGTGGGAATAAACAGCAGCACGAACATGAGTTTGTATGAGCAGATGGTCACAGATGAACACAGATGAACACAGCAACAAGAAAACAGATCAGCATCAGTATGATGTGATATTTTGCAGTGTTTATTTTTTATTTTATTTTTATTTATTCATGAGTCTAACAGCCTCAGGGTAGAAGCTGTTCCTCAGTCTAGTGGTTCTACACTTGATGCTCCTCAACCTCCGTCCTGAGGGGAGTGGGGCAAAGAGTGAGTGTGCTGGATGAGTGAGGTCTTTCATGATGCAGGTGGCTCTTTTCCTGCATCTGGAGGTGTAAATGTCTGTGATGGTGGGGAGACTGACTCCAACAGACTTCTGTGCAGCCTTCACCACTCTCTGTAGAGCTTTNTGTGCTCCAGAGGGTGATGGGAGTCAAACTGTAAATACTGGTCTGTGTGGGTGGGTTTGAATGTCCAGAGGACCAGACTTAGCTTTTTTAGATTTTTCTACCTGGATTATTGAGCATGCATCAGGGTCTATTGTTTATTGTTTGTTTGTTTATTGTTTAAGGAAATTCTACCATTGCTGTTCATTGTTCTTTAGTTTTAGCAGGTCGCTTTCGTAAATGAGCCCATGAGGTTCAAAGATTTACCTGACTAAATAAAGGTTGAATGAATGAATGAACATCCTTGAGCCCTCATATGTTCTGCCAACCAGGAAGGCATACGTTAAAGGAACATTAACATTTATTTACAGATCGATTCTCTGCCTGCATGGTTCCATCATACTTGTCTTGTTACATTAAACAACATGACACAGTAAAGCAGCAAGTTTGCTAACATAACACTACTTTAACAGCTGACATGTGGACATCAGTAAATACGGAGGCATACCTGGCTGTAACTTGCCACCACATTGATGAAGGCCAAAAAAAATGTGCACATCAGTTTTGGATGTGCAACACTTCCCGGAGTTATACTACTGAAAATATGGTGCAAGTGAACTCCACCTGATGCAGGAGTGGGCCATAGCAAACAAAGTAAAATGTTTCGTCACAGATGAAGCACCAAATATGATCGCACCTGCTAGAAATCAACTTAGGCACACAATCTGCATTGCACATGCTTTAAATTTAACTGCGAGAAAGTCATGTGGTGAAGTTCCAACACTCACATTTACACAGACCAAGACACAGAGTCTCATTTTTCAAATCAAGCACCACTGCTAAAGAGATGATCTTTATTATATTTTAACATTTATTTATACAGGTAGTCTCAATGGAGGACTCAGTTTCAAAAGAGACCTGTTTGAAAGCAGATGGTGGGGGTTAAGAGGCTTGCTCAAGGGCCCAGAGTGGGGCAAATGCGGGTGGAGGAAGGTGCTGGTGCTTCACCTTTTCCACCCACATTTTTGATGTTGTCAGAAAGGGGAGTTGAACCAGCGACCTTCCGATCATAGGCCTACCTTCTCTAGCCTCTGTGCCACCACTCCCAAAGCTGGCTCAAGTGCAGCAGCAGATGGGAGGACCACAACTAAAACTGTTAAATGAGGTACAGCACGTACAGTACCTCATGCTGACCAGGCCCGGATTATCAGATGGGCCGACCGGGCCCAGGCCCAGGGGGCCACGCCCACCATGGGGCCCACCGCAGGGAGCCCACTGCAGTTTTGGGGAAGAAAGAAAATAAAATATCCTTAGATTTTAAATAGGGTTGGGCATCGAGAATCGTTCGGAACCGGGACTAACTGTCCGGTTTTCCCGGAATCGTTCAAAATATTAATTTGCGATTCCTATTTTCGATGCTAGTTAGCCGACCGGAAGTAGCCGCCGCCGAAAACCAACGAAGAAGAATCCACCGGAAGTGTGCATCTGCGATCGAAAGCGTACTAATTAATAAAAAATGACCAGTCAGGTCAGTGCAGCACTTGCAATAATTTTCTATCATGCAAAGGAGGGTGGAGAAGTAAAATAGTGTCCCGTCTTTGACGCGCTCCACCGGATTATTTTCGCTTCGTATCCGACCGGAAGTACAGAGTGGTCCGTCTGCAAAACGCTCCGCCGAACTTTTCGCTAATCGCTACCTCTTCGGCTCCATCAGGTAAATAAATAAACTATGAACTACATCTCATACCAACATTAAGGCAGCTAACAAGTTATACTCCGCTTAAAGCGGTAAGTCAGCTCAATACAAACACGATGCTAACGTTAGCTTGTTTTTTTTCTTAGACAAACGACCTGAAATGGCTTCACAGTGTTCACCAGTGACTGTCCAAGGTAAATACATCAGTGTAACTGAATGAAGAGAGACACAGAACAGTTACAACAGCATATGTTGTGAAAAGCTTGCATCCCTTTTCAGATGTGGATTCAACTCCTGCCA
Source organism: Garcialebias charrua (assembly GCA_038048925.1). Taxonomy (NCBI): domain Eukaryota; kingdom Metazoa; phylum Chordata; class Actinopteri; order Cyprinodontiformes; family Rivulidae; genus Garcialebias; species Garcialebias charrua. The sequence continues at coordinate 18,734 of JBBPBX010043969.1, forward strand.
TGGATTGCACTTACATTGCACTCAAATCCAACACTTATTAACATTCTTAATCCATTTAAAGTTCTCTGTGTCTTTTAAAATGTTTTAATGTCTCTAGTTTTCAGTATTATATAATTTCTGTTTATGTTCTCTTTCATTCCATTATGAGTGAATGTCACAGTTTGAAGAATTATTGAATAGGTTAGTTAGGCAATAACAACAGAGCTAATAATTGTACACATTCTCAGTCTTAAAAATGATTTAATAATCTCTTTTTACTGATAATACTGATAAACCTGTTGTTTGTTTAGGAACTTCCTGCAGTCTGTCCAGAAAGTCTCCACTGGAGGAGCGTTTTGCTGAGGAAGGGGCACAACATAATTTCACAGCTCCATGTCCATGAAGAAAGAAATGGAGAGAGGGCTGCAGATACCAGGACATCCCACCAGCTGTTCTGTCTGAGGATCCTGCTGCTGTGGTGGAACCAGGTTAGCCCATCAGTGGGAGTTCAGTAACATGACTGCAGCATCACATACTGGACAATATTATATGTATAATAATAATAATAATATATGTTGGTGAGTCCTCCATGTTGGCTCTAATCTGCCCTGTGAGAAATTCATAGTAAATGTAACAAAAAGGAAAAAGTTCATAGCATTAAATTCAAACAGAAGTTCAAATTATTCAATAATTTCCAGTGTAGTGGTGAACCATGTTTAATTATTGATAGTTATAAACAAAAGTGTACAATTGACACGTACAAATAAATACATAATTGTGAATTTACTTTACACTATGCAAACATACAACCTTGTCCATCTTTAAAAAATCACAGTTCATATAGGTAATTAATAAATACATTTCAAAATGTAGTTTACATACAATGCTAAATTTATAAATATAAACAATACACGCTTTTCCATTTATTTATCACTACATAACCTAGGCTATGTGTCACTAATGAACTTTAACACCTTTTGGCAGGCTAAACATGTCTATGGATGAGCTGTATGAGGAATGTGTGACTGCAAACAGCCTGATAGACCACCTCACCTCAGGAGAAAGAAAGGTGGCAGTCCCAGGGAACAGCAGAGAAGTGGATGCAAGTTCTTCAGGCAGCTGACCTCCCCAACAGAACACCTGAACTCACACCTGGCCTCAAATGCTCCCATCATTCATGGTTGAGCAATGGCTAAGCAGTTCCATGTGATCCAGGTTTGAACTTGAGAAAAACATCATACAGACTGTCTACCTACACTTCAATCAAAGTAAGGGATTTCTTTTTCTGCTGCTTCGAGCTTTCTTAGAGCTCATGGACTTGTTTTTCATGCACGTGGACATGGACTGCACACCAAGGCACTGGTGTCACTATGGTTGCAACATGTTTCTGATGTATGTGATTTGCTGCTGGTTTGCTGCTGATTGATGTCAATGCAGTAGCTGCTGCTCTTTCATAAGTGTTCATGTTTGACATCATTTGCTGATGAAGGATGGATGGATGTGATTTGCTGCTGAATGATGTCAATACAGTAGTATTATATATACAATACAGTCAATACAGTAGTATATAGTAGTAGTCAATACAGTAGTATATAGTAGTAGTCTATATATAGTATATAGTAGTAGTCAATACAGTAGTATATAGTAGTAGTCAATACAGTAGTATAT
>JBBPBX010043970.1:15043-27673 GCA_038048925.1 Garcialebias charrua
TGTGTCGTCCGCAAACTTGATGAAGTGGTTGGAGCTGTACGATGGTGTGCAGTCGTGTGTTAGCAGGGTGAATAGAAGGGGGCTCAGCACACATCCTTGTGGGGCCTTGTGGAAATATATAAGAAATAAATATCACTGATGAGAGTTTTTTCTTTTCTGTTCATCTCCCTTTTTAATTAATTTAGAAGCTGTTTGTTTTTGATTTCCATGTAAAATGTTTTAGAAAATGTTTATATTTCTGTCTGAATAATTTGGCATAATAAATCAAAACATATTTAAAAACTTTAAAAATAAATACTGACTCAGTTTGACCGTCAGTCTACAGTATATGATTTTTGTTACAACCTCCTTGGATTTTTGCCTTACTGTTCACTGGAAAATACGGTACTCATCATTTGTTTATAGTTATTCAGGGATTATTGCAACTCTGGCAAAGTGAAGCGTTGGACCCACAGTTCAGTTCATTATGAGTGCTACCAGTTAGAGTTTTACACATCAATGTTTTTAACTCTGTTCGTCTCTCCACAGGCGCCTGCGTCGACAACACGTTGCTGAGCGTGCAGGGCCTGGTAAATTATTCCAAACTGCCATCCCTGACCATGGCCCAGGGTGAGCTGGTCAGTGGGCTGACGATGCTGACCTCCTGCACGGCCTCCATGCTGCAGCACCACCCAGCCCACCTCTCCGCCGCGCTTCAGCAGTACGTCAAACAGCAGAGCCCGAACAGCGACGCAGAGCCGGCTGCTAAAGCAGAGGAGGCCACGTAGAGCTTCAGGAAAACATACCAGGACGTCGCAGATCTCCAGCCGAGCAGACCGGCTGGATTCATGCGTTAACGTGTTTTTAACGTCTGCACCAGACTGGAGAACGTTTCACTCGGTGCTGAATCCCACAGAGTGCAGCTGAGAGTTGGAGCCAGTGTTAACTGTGGCATTACAGAAGGATCAACGGTGCAGAAATGATAGTTTCATCCTTTATTTAAGGACGTGTCAATAAAAGCATGTCTGCTCATGCTCATCGTTGTTTGACATTTATTCCTAAATACTGTACTTTTTTCTTTTTAAATTTATTCATTTGACATTAAAACAAAAAAATAAAGAAAAAAAACCTTATCATAAATATGTGAAAGAAAGAATATATAAAATGAAAGGTGGCAGAAAGAAGAATAATTCTTATTATGTCTGCCCCCTTTTTTTTTTCAAAAACAAAACTAGTTCAAACAATCAATACAAACAATAATCTTCCAGAAATAACAGATGAAAAGAGTAATTTTCACAATCAACGATAACTAGTACATTAGACGCTTAACTAAAGCTTTAGTATTTTGTTAACAGTTTAGATTTGATTTTTTTTTAATCACAGAGTTAATATCTTTAGCATCATTTCCCAAAACATTCCATAATTCCACTCCCGTTATTGAAATAAACCGTCCCTTCAAACTAGTCCTATACCTTGGCATTACAAATATTTCAGTTCCCTTTAGACTGTAGCAGCTTACTCTCTTAACGAAACACATTTGAACATTTGAGGGTAGCATATTCCTATGAGCCCAATACATAACTAACAAAATATTATAGTCCACCAAATCATAAAACTTCAGTACTTTCAGTTGTTTAAATAATATATTTGATGGATGACAATAAGGTTTTCTAGAAATAATTCTCACAGCTCTCTTCTGTAAAATAAAAATAGTTTGTTATAGTTTTACAAGCTTTTCCCCAAACCTCCAGACAGACAATACTTCATTTGATAAAGTGGTTTATAACAAAAGTGAAAGGACAACAATGATGTAAAGTCAAATTAACTGAAGGAAACCAATAAAATTAAACGTGATAAATGCTGAGAAAAAACAAATATGGGAAAGCTCTCAAATTAAAGTTTATTTACTTTTAAAACAACCACATTTAGCATGCCTGGAAACTTTTCTAAAAATGTGTCGCAGCAGATGGAGGATGATTATTGGAAATATGAATGATGTTTTTCAGAACGTATGTTAGAATAAACGTCTAAAATAAAAACCTACTTCAAAGGGACTCATTTAAAAAAGAACTATAATTAATGTTGAATAATTACTAACGTTAATTAACGTATTACCATTTCTGTGCTNTACAGCTTCAACCAGATTTAACAAAAGTCACAGATTCTAAAATTTAATCTGCAGATTACGGCATAGTAATCTGCAGCTTCTATCGCCCGAAGGTGGAGCAAACGTAATGAATTTGGTGTGCGTCTACAACTGATTAACCTTTGAAGTCAAGATGGCGTCTGTCGCCAAATGACTTTGCAGAACACAAACATGGCTGAACCTCGGTGCAGAAGATGAGCTAGAATTTGGTGTGGTAGTAGCTGAGAGTCGTATTGCACGAGTTAAGGCTGGCCAAAACAGCTCCGACTCATTTCTCAACATAAACCAGTTTAAAACTGGTATTAAAGATGGCGGGTGATAAGTATTCTTTCTGAAAGTGTATAAACTCACTTTTAACACCTAACATTTCAACAAAATCAAATTAGTATAGACAATAACACATTAAATTAACAGCCATGAAGTAGTTATGCAAGCAATTTACTGTAATCCGTACACTTTAGACATGTTTCTCTTGTAAATGAGTCCCAGAGGCTCAATGGGATTAAAGGAGCTGTATGTAACTTTTCTAACAATATATTTTTAACATGTTTCTTTACTCACTACCTCCTGACATACTGATTTTAGACAAGTAATCTCTGAAAAAAACTATTGTCCCCTTGCTTCTCTAAAAGCATTTCTAAAAAGCCACAGTGACCCGCCGTTAACCAGCCAATAAAAACAGAGCTTGAATTTGAATCAGCCAATAAAAACAGAGTTTGAATTTGAATCAGCCAATAAAAACAGAGCTTGAATTTGAATCAGCCAATAAAAACAGAGCTTGAATTTGAATCAGCCAATAAAAACAGAGCTTGAATTTGAATCAGCCAATAAAAACAGAGCTTGAATTTGAATCAGCCAATAAAAACAGAGCTTGAATTTGAATCAGCCAATAAAAACAGAGTTTGAATTTGAATCAGCCAATAAAAACAGAGCTTGAATTTGAATCAGCCAATAAAAACAGAGCTTGAATTTGAATTTCAGCAGAGCAAGGGGTAACAGAGCCATATATGGCTCTGAGGGGGATGGACCAGAAACATGTCTCTGTTCAAAATTTTCCTAAGTTCCAGCGTGTTCCAGAAATTACATACTGAACCTTTAACCTGTATAAATAAAGGTTGAATGAAAAATAAAATGAATGTAAATCTTTTCGAATAATTTATTTTTTGCAAATTTATTTATTCATTCAAAAGAAAACAAATTGAATGCAAAGGGTGCAGAAAGAAGAATTAAATTCTTATAATAATGCTCAAACTCTGCTCCTAAAAGCATGAATTCAGTTCCTGAACTTGCTGCAGCTCCACCATGAGAACTGAGCACAGCTCCATGTCCTCTCCTCTGGTCTGAGCCAGGCGCTGTTAAGTCCTCTTAATGCGGATCATGCTCACAGGACACTGCGCACGGCGACGTGCACTGTTCCTCTCTGGATTTGGACTGGACCTGCTGTGCAGAGAGGCCACAGCCCGTCAGACGATGCGTTCAGGACGGGAATAAAACTTATTCTGGCTTCATTTGAATATTTTTTAAAACAAAATCCCTAATTTTTCCTCTCTGAAGGGAGGATTCGTCTCAGATTTCTCGTGGCCTGATAATATTTTTTGTTGGATCAATCTCCGCAGTGGAGGATGAGAGTCGGCGGTGAAATTCAGGTAAGTTATTTTAAAGTTAAAGAGATGATCTGTGGCAAAGAAAGGTTTTATGTGAAAGATTATAGTTTATGTAAAGTGGGTAAAGTTTCCTATAATTCCAACTTTGATTACATTTTCTAGAAAGTTTATATAAAATTAAAAAACATGTAAGATGCTAAATGAGCCGGGGTCACTTTAAACTGGTATTACCATTAAAATATGTAAATGTAAAGAATTCCGTCACCTCATGACGATTAATGATGTTCACGTTTGACACTAACTGAATATAAAACTTTACTAAATGTTCTGCAGGCTGAACCCTTTCAGGCTCTCAGGTCTGACTCTTGTGCGTTGTATCTTTATTTATTCCCAGTGAGAGATTATAGCCGTAATAATCTAAGCATCTTAATCCCGGCCTTTGGCAGGAACCTGCTCCACCTTATGTGACCTCTTGGCCCTCAGTCCTCTTTAGAAAACTCAGGATGTCCGTTCTCCTTCGGTTTAGCTTTTTGATAAAGAACGCTGAGTCAGCGTTCACTAACCGTTTTTATTTGTTGTTTTTGCTTTTTCACTTAAACAATCTTAACTGTTTCTGCACGCTTTGTGCTCTTTCAGCCAATACATCAAAGTGTTCATCTCATTCAGGCGACAATAAGGGCCCAAACTTTTATTTTTCTAACACTTTTGTATTAAAAATTGACTTTACACATTTTTTCCTCATAAAACACATAGAAATATCTTGAATTCTTTTAAAACCACTGTTCTCTTCACAATCAACCTCAGGAAACTGGTTCCTTTTTATGTCTTTACTTCTTTTAGCTAGCTAGAATTTTGCAACTTTGAAAATTTTAGTAGCTTTTTGGCTTTTTGCTACTTTGCTGATTTTAGCTTCAGCTTTTGTTGTTTTGGTGTTTTTAGTCATTGTTGTGCTCCACTGGCATTTAGGCAGACTTTTGCTAACTTTCAGACTTGTATCCTTCTTTTCTTTAGCCTTTTGCTGCTTTGAGCTTTTACCATTCTGTTGAGCTTAGCTTCTTTTGGTTAACGCTTTATTATTTTTAGCTACACTTTTGTCACATTTAGCCTTTTATAGTTTTAGCTAACTTTTTGCTCATTTGAACTTTAGAATCAGAATCAGCTTTATTGTCATTGCACCGAAGCACAACGAAATTACATTTCAGCACAGCTCATCCAAGAAAAACGCAAACATGGGTAGACGGAGGTGCCTGAGGCTGCTGCCTCGTGGGAGGCGCTGCCCTTTTCATTTAGATAAGGAAAAGGGAAAACACTAGGAAAGAGGAGGTGGGGGAAAAAATCAGATCTCACACTGTGTCCTTGATGGGACACTGTGAAAGTTGCAACAAAACTTCAGCACAAAAATAACAATATACTAATGTTATTATAATACATATGCATGAGGAAGGCCGGTTAAAGCGGTGAGTTTAGTCCATGAACACTGCCAGATAGTCTTTAGCTAGTGTCTGCTACTTTAAGGTTGCTTTTAGCTAACTTTGGCTTTTTGCTTTGTAACTTTTAGTTCATGTTTAGCTAATTTAGCTAATTTGTTACATTTGGCCTTTACGTAGGTTTTTGATTCTTTTGTTTTAACTAGTTATTTATTAGCTACTGTTTTGCAAATATTTGCTTTTAGCTACACTTTAGCTACTTTTAGCCAGCCTTTTAATATTTTAGCTAGCCTTTAGCCAATTTTAGTTTTTGCTACATTTAGCTAGCCTTTTTCTACCTTTAGTAAGGATTTTTTTTTAAAGTCTCAAACTCATGACTTAAATCTAAACACAAAATGGTGCAAAAACTTGAATTTTAAAATATTTTTCAAAAAGTTTTGTCTGTCAAAAAAAAATAAAGAATTTGGCATATTTTGAAATGTGATTTTATTTCTTCCACCCCACCACCCCTGTATTTTTTTAAGTGAAACAGAAATTTAGTTTTGTTGATAAAGTTATCTGAAAGTTTCATCGAGCCATGATTCTGGTTTGTGAACGTTACGGAGCACTTTTATTGTCGTGTCAGAGCTCTCTGCCCTGAGATCAAGTTGCTTCAAGTGTCTAAAAATATCTCCTGGAAAACCAATTAAGCAGAAGTTGATCTTCCCCCAGCAGCCAGTGTTGGCCGTCATGTGACACAACACAGGATTAGCAACAAAATCCAGCTCGCTGCCACACTTTAGATAAATATAGACGTTTGTCAGATTGTTACTCTTATTGTCTGCCACCATGAGAACCAGGCGACCTCTGTGTATGTTTTGGTCTGTCTGTTAGCAAAAAATCATATGCAGATTTTAATAAAACCCAGAAAACAATTATTAGATGTACATCTGTTTTGTTAACCTGATTCAATATGGTCGCCACTGAAAATCGAGCTTTAAAATGGCAACATCTCAGCTGTTTCTGGAGCTGCAGTGTGAGGTGGTAGTGACTGAGAGTCATCCCCATCACACACTCTGAGCGCTAACAGATCACAACATCTTTGTGTAAATCATTGGAAGTTTGACCTCATTGGATTAGGTTTACAAAAGTTTAATATTTTCATCTGAATGAAGGATTTTATTAGATAAAATAAAATAATATAAAATAAATAAAGAGAGGGAACCGAAAGCCCTCACAAAACTTTTTTTCAAATTAAAACTTAAAACTCGAGTTTTAAGTCAGTGCTCTTGGGTTATTCAAGAGTTTCAGACTTCAGTTGTTTGTGTGTGTGTTTTTTTTAAATAAATCAACAAGGACGGATCTCTGCAAAATCTGGTCTAGATTCAAAAGAAACTCCAGAAATATTTTGATTTGATTTGATTTGATGTTTATTCATTCATTTTAAAAGAACAATACAAGACAGTTTCATCAGATACAAGAATACAAGTAGGATAAAATGAAGGGAGCAGAAAGAAGATGAAATCTTATTATATCTGCCCCTATTTCACAGTTTGTTCAACCAATGATAACCTTCAAGCAACATCACAGAATGAATAATTCTACTTATTTTTCTAACTGTAATACATAAACTAGATCACAAAATGAATAATTCTACTTAATTTTTCTAACTGTAATACACAAACTACATCACCCATAATTCTACTTAATTTTTCTAACTGTGATACACAAACTACATCACAAAATGAATAATTCTACTTAATTTTCTAACTAATACACAATTTTTCTAACTAATACACAAACTACATCACACTAAAAAAAATTTAAAAAAAATTCCTACTTAAAGGTTCAGTCTGCAGTTTCTGTAGAACAGCAGCACTTAGAAAAAATTTCAACAAGCAAAGCATTCTGATCCCTCCCCCTCAGAGCCATATATGGCTCTGCCCCCTTGTGGTCTGTTGAAATTTGAATTCAAGCTCTGTTTTTATTGGCTGATTCAAATTCAAGCTCGGTTTTTATTGGCTGGTTACAAACTTTGTTTTTATTGGCTGGAAAATGGCGGGTCACTTTTTCTTTTTAGAAATGCTTATTTACCACCTGGAGAAGCAAGGGGACAATATTTTTTTTTTGTTTTTTTCAGAGATTACCTCTCTAACATCAATCTAGTGACAGAGTGAAGAAATATGTTAAAATATATATTGTTTGAAAAGTTACAGACTACATTACAATCTTACATACCCCAGCTTTAATTTTCCTATTTTTTATTATTTTAATTTTTACTTAATTTTCCTAACTGTAATACACAAACTAGATCATAAAATGAATAATTCTACTTAATTTTTCTAACTGTAATACACAAACTAAAAGATGGCACAACATCAAGATGTTCACAAAAATGAATAATTCTACTTAATATTCCTAACTGTAATACACAAAATACATCACAAAAATGAATAATTCTACTTAATTTTTCTAACTGTAATACACAAACTGCTTCACAAAATGACTAACTCTACTTAGTTTTTCTAACTGTAATACACAAACGCACTAAGCTACATCATAAGTACAACATAGGTGAAATACACAAACACGCAAGGTTACATCATATATAGTTTTTGAGCAAGTCCTTTTTGACCTTTTTCTTAAATGTATGCATTGATTTTTCATTTTTAACATCACTCTCCAGAGCATTCCACAATCGAACTCCCTGAATTGAGGTAGACCGTCCCTTTAAGCTGGTTCTGAATTGTGGTTTGATGAATATCTCTGTCCCTTTGAGATTGTAATAACTTTGTCTTTTTATAAAGTTTCTTTGGATATTTAAAGGTAATGTGTTATTATGAGCCCTATACATAACTGATAAAATACTATATTCTACCAATTCCTGGAATTTCAATAAGTTTAGCTGAAGAAACAAAGTGTTTGATGGGTGACTGAAATGTTTTCTGGTGATTACTCTTACAGCTCTCTTTTGTAAAATAAAAACAGGCTTTGTAATAGTTTTGCACGCTTTTCCCCAAACCTCAATACAATAGATTAAATGTGGAGCAATGATTGTGTTATACAACATATGCAGAGCTTTATCAATTAAAAAATCCCTGACTTTATACAGTACTGCAATTGATCTAGCTATTTTTTTTAATGGAATTTACATGATGTTTCCACGTCAGTTTGTCATCAATGATAACACCCAGAAACTTCACTTCACTCACTTTACAGATCACAACATCTTCAATTTCAAATGGATCGTCATCAACAATTCTCTTTTTGTTACTGAATATCATGTAATTAGTTTTATCTAAATTCAAAGATAATTTGTTTAATTTAAACCAAGTTTGTATTTTTATAAATTCTGTTTTCATCATATCCAAAATCTGTTTTATGTCATTACCCGAACAGAAAAATGTGGTGTCATCGGCAAAAAGAACACATTTAAGTAGTCCTGACACATTTACCAAGTCATTCACATATAAAATAAATAACTTTGGTCCAAGCACAGAACCCTGAGGAACTCCACAAGTGATATCACGGAGGTCAGATCTAACATCATTTATTTGCACAAACTGTTTCCTGTCCTTCAAATAGCTAGATACCCACTGTAATGCTGGTCCTCTAATACCATATTTATTTAGTTTTTCAAGGAGAATGGTGTGGTCAATGGTATCAAATGCTTTTTTTAGATCAACAAAAACACTAACACAGTACTGTTTATGATCGACAGCATTAGTTATTTGTTCCATTAAATCCATGAGAGCCATTGACGTAGAGTTTTTTTCTCTAAACCCATATTGACTGCTACTTAAAATATTTTGTTTATCAATAAATTGATCCAATCTGGTCACAAATAGTTTTTCTAGAATTTTTGAGAACTGTGGTAATAAGGATATTGGCCTATAATTATTGAATACACATTTATCACCATTTTTAAAAAGAGGAATTACCTTTGCTACTTTCATGTTATCTGGAAATATTCCTGTTGAAAAAGATAAATTGCATATATATGTAAATGGTTCAATAACATAACTTATTATTTCTTTTACAAACATCATATCCATGTCCACCCAGTCTTTTGATCTCTTGTCTGAGAGATTTTTTACCATTTTCATAATTTCCTCTTTGTTAGTTCCACTAAGAATATTAGTTCCACTAAGAATATTAGCACTGAATGACTATTTCCTGAATTAACTCAAACTGAATTGTTAAAGCTAAAAGAAACAGCTAATACAAGAAAATGTTAGTGAGTGAAAAGCCAAAAGTAGCAAAAATATTGCTAATAGCTAAAACAAAAACATGTAGCTAAAAGCTAACTGTACCAAAAGACTAGTGTACTGCCCTCGTCACATGAGGCAAATGCAACTAGACAGTCAGTTAAACTCTTCCCTAATACCACGACTCTGAGGAAAGTTGTTTTCTTGTCCACAGGTTTATTGACATCAAGGAAGTGTGAAACTAAAACACACAAAAAATATATTTCACTTATTCAGCCTTTTTAACATGTACATAAATGGTTAATGCAAATAAATGAAATGTTCCACATGAATTAGCTTTTTGTTCTTAACTTTTACCGTTTTACACAATCTTGACTTAAAGCTGATGATATATAATGATTTTTCAATATATATATGAGCATGAACTGACTTATTTATTGCAGTAGCTTGGTCTGATAACAAATTAACGGTAGTATTGTGACCTTGCAATAAACATTCAAAATACTTGAAGCAAAACTCAACAAACCAGTAATTCTGTAAAAATAATGATCTGCAATAATATATTAAACATAACATACCCACGATGCTACATTTAGAGCGAAGATGAATGCAGATGGCACTGGCTTGACTGAACACATGGACCACACTTGAATTCTGACTCTCAACCTAACTTCCTGGTTGAAGTCACATGACACATAGCTTGGGCTGTATCTCTTAAAGGGACAGTCAACATATTCAAATACACTATTGTTAAACACTCAACAACACACTCCCCGCCTGGCGTGATCTCTCGCCACTTACTAGATTACAACAGTCCTTAGTCATTTGGAGGTAAGAGAATTATTATTTCTGTGACTGGCCTAAGGAAGACTGAAGAACCTCCTGTGTTGCAGATCTTCACCTCAACTTTTCTGACTTTGTCATCTTTGCTCGGGAAAGTCTGTGTCACAAGTCCAAGAGGCCATTCGTTTCTTGGCAGCTGAATGTTCTTGAGGAGTACAACACTTCCTGGTTTGATGTTTGGATGAGTCACCAGCCACTTTCTGCGTGGCTGCAGTGTTGGAAGAAACGGTTTTCTCCATCGATCCCAGAAGGTATTAGACAAATGTTGGACCTGGCGCCACTTATGCTTGTAAAGGTCTGAAGCTCCAAACTCTCCTGCAGGTGCTGGAACCGTGTTTACCTTCTGAGTGAGTAAAGCAGCAGGCGTCAAGATGAATGAATCATCTGGGTCAATTGTCACAGGAACCAGAGGTCTAGCATTGACGATCGCTGAAACCTCTGACATGAAAGTTGTCAGGACTTCGTAGGTAAGTTTGTCTTTCATCTGGATAGTGATTGGTGCTGCAAACCCAAGAGGATTGTAAAGACTGCTGATTGTAGATAAGACGCCACGTCGGGTGTATGGCTTTACCTCCGTTGAGACACTGAAGTGGAAACAGTCTGGCTGGAGGTTCCAATCGAGTCCAAGACTGTGTTGCATTGGAAGCTGATTGACATCAAGGTCTAGCTCCTTCAAATCATTTGGCCGATCAGATGGTTGGAAAGCTTCCATGACCTGCTTGCTGTTTGCAGCGATCTTGTACAGTCTCAGATTTGACTTACTGAGTACGTCCTGTGTTCTTTTGAGCAAGCTGATGGTGGCCTCAGTTGTAGGTAGAGACTTCAGCCCATCATCATTGATAGCCACTGCAGGAGATGGGCTATTGCCGAAGACGTGGACCCTCATACGATAACCAACAATATCTTTGGAGAGGTCATTGTCTTCAAACCAAAGGAAACGTAAGAAGTTCCTATCCTGAATGGAAGGTACTACTTGGTTGTCATTTTTGGTTCTCTGAAACACAGAGCATCCTAGGTGGTCAGCCTCACAAATAGGTGACTCCTCTAAACATGCTGGAAGGTGTTCATTGACTGGGAATCCGCTATATCTTTCCTTAATGTGAAACACGTTTGGACATGGTTGGAAGAGTGTTGGACGTCCAAAATCAGAAGCAGTGGTGAAGAAAGTACAAACTGTTGGTGGTTTGTGCACGTTGCCCAGGCATACATTGCCGACTATCACCCATCCCAAGTCCAACTTTTGTGCGTAAGGCATGTTGTGCGTGCCGTTCACCTGTTTGCGGACTTTGTGAACACGGAGCATGTCACGGCCCAGAAGGAGCATGATTGGGGCATTTGGATCAACCTCTGGGATCAGATGTGCTAGTGATTTCAGATGAGGATGGTAGAGTGCTACATCGGGAGTTGGAATCTCGTCTCTGTTGTTCGGGATATCATTACACTCTATGAGACTTGGTAATGTGAGGCGAACAACTCCATCCAGAGATTCTACTTCGTAGCCTGTAGCTCTTCTACCTGATACTTGTTTCACTCCAGCGCATGTTCTCAAAGTGTAAGGAGAACTTGAACTTGTGTCACTGAAAACTTCAAAGAACCTTGAAGTAACTAGTGATCGGTTGCTTTGCTCGTCTAAGATGGCATAAACTCTCTTAGCCTTGTCTCTAGACCCAGATGGATAAACCTTTACAAGACATATTTTAGAGCATGATCTCTCAGCAAGATCCCCTCCACAAACTTGTGTGCACTGAGTGTTGACCTGCGATTGAAAGGCGAGTTCATAGCCTCGCGCAGCTGTAGGTGTGAACACACACTGATTGACAATATGACGTCATTGTTTTAGCTAAGGTCCTACTTGGAACATAAAATTAGAAAAGATAAATAAATTCACAGACCTTTTTTTAGACGACAGAACAAGAAAAATATAGTTGTGGAGGTTTAAAAAAATTTAATACCTCGTCAGATGACGTTTATTACTTTTTAATACTTTTTAATGGCCTTAATTTGTGTTAATTTCATTTACAACCTTTTAATACCTTTTACAACCCCGCGGAAACCCTGTTATAAACACAGAACACTGCTGCGGCTGGAGCTGCCAGCTCTCGCCCCCCCCCCCCGACCTGTCAATCAATTCAGTACGTGTGTCAGCAAATGACCCATCGGCGACCTCAATTTGTCCCGTAGGTAAACGCTCCTCGTCTGTGGAGTTGCGCTGCAGCTGCTCAGGGTGGATACTCGAGTATGATGTCTGAACCCTCTGTGTACAGTACGCGCGTATGGACACGTGTACGGACGTATGCAGAGGTATACCGGGGGCTTTAAGCAAACAAAATAATCAGAGTCAGAGTCAGAGTCAGAGAGAATTTATTGTCATTTGCACCGCATGTAGTACATGTGTTGAAAACGAGATTATGTACACAGGGTCCCAGTTACATCCAACAACAAAT
>JBBPBX010043971.1:0-20202 GCA_038048925.1 Garcialebias charrua
ACTCATCAATAACTTATCTGTATATGACCTGGGTGTCTCAGACCACAGGGTCATCTCCCTGGAAGTGCCTTCAACTTCGCCTGCTTCTAACCCAAAACGACCTATCCAGTTCCGTGACTATAAAAACATTTCCCCTGATGTTTTGTCTGCTGATCTTCACGCCCTGACCGCTGTCAATCACTCATCTGCAGATGACTCTGTGGATTACTACAACCAATCTCTCCAGGAGCTTCTGGACCTACATGCTCCCTTGAAGTCAAGACTGGTGTCTTTCTCCCGTTCAGCCCCTGGTACACTGGTGAGCTGCGCAGGATGAAGGCAACTGGCCGTGCTATTGAGAGACGTGTAAAATCATCTGGTCTCTCTGTGCATAAGCAAGCGTACAAAGAACATCAGAAAGCGTACGCCTATTCTCTTAAAGAAGCACGCTCCAAATATTATTCCAACATCATCAACACCTGCCCTGGAAACTCTAAACAGCTCTTCTCCACAATAACTCATCTGCTTAATCCCATTAAACAAACTCATGAGGACTCTGTTCAAAAATGCAACCTGTTCCTCTCATCATTTAAAAACAAAGTTGACACTATCAGATCTCAGCTCCACAACCTCCCTGATCTTAGTGTGCCATCTACCCGTCTGCTTTCTGGGACCCTGAGCAGCTTTGATGAAGTCGTTCAGAGTGAGGTGGAGACCATCCTCAAGAAAATGAAGCCTTCATCCTGCGCCCTGGATCCCTTCCCCTCGTCTCTCATAAAATCCAATCACTCTGCAATAAGCCCATTAATCACACAAATAATAAACAAGTCTCTACAATCTGGTCATGTTCCATTGCCTCTAAAAACTGCCATCATTAGGCCTCTTCTGAAAAAATCTAATTTGGATCCCGACATTTTTTCTAATTACCGCCCAATTTCCCACCTCCCATTTCTGTCCAAAGTGCTGGAGAAAGCAGTTGCTGCTCAGCTGCAGGACCACCTACAGCAACACTCTCTGTATGAGAAGTTCCAGTCTGGATTCAGAGCAGCTCACAGTACTGAGACTGCATTGCTGAGAGTAACAAATGATGTCCTCATGGCTGCTGACACTGGTTCTCCCTCCATCCTTGTCCTCCTTGACCTCACTGCAGCCTTCGACACTGTGGACCATAGTATCCTCCTCCACCGTCTTCATGTGGAGGTCGGTCTCTGTGACACTGTCCTGGACTGGTTCAATTCTTTCCTCTCCAATAGGCTGGAATGTGTTAGCCTTGGCAATGCCACTTCCCAGACAGTCGGTGTCTCCTGTGGTGTCCCTCAGGGGTCAGTTCTGGGGCCCCTGCTGTTTTCCCTCTACATGCTGCCTTTAGGTCAAATTATAATCAGTTCAACATTTCTTTTCACTGCTATGCCGACGACACACAGCTTTACATCAGGACTGGAACATCATCATCATCCCTATCTCCGTCTTCACTCACTGTTCTCTCTGCCTGCCTGGAGGAAATAAAGGCATGGATGAATCAGAACTTTCTTCAATTAAACTGCTCGAAGACTGAGGCCATATTGATTGGCACCCCTCACCAGATACAAACATCAACTTTAACAACAATCTCCTTCTCTGGTCAAGACATCCCCCTCTCCACCTCTGTTACAAATCTTGGAATAAAAATGGACTCTCATCTTACATTTGAAAATCACATTAAGCATCTGTTTAAAACCTGCTTCTTCCATCTTCGAAACATCTCCAGACTTCGCCCATCTCTGACTTTTCCTGATGCTGAGAAACTCGTCCATGCCTTTGTCTCCTCCAGGCTCGACTACTGCAACTCCCTGTTTATTGGTATCCCTGGCAAAAACCTTCAGAAACTTCAATACATTCAAAACAGTGCAGCAAGGATTCTGTTGAGAGTTCGTAAATTTGAACATATTACACCCATTCTCCATAACCTCCATTGGCTTCCTGTCACCTACAGAATTCAGTACAAAACTGCTCTCATTACCCATCAATGCTTGCACGGCACTTCACCTGACTATCTAAAGGACATTCTTGCACCATATTCATCCACCCGGTCTCTACGATCACAGAACAGTAATTTCCTTCATATTCCTCGGACCAAATTGAGGACCATGGGAGACCGAGCATTCTGTGTGGCTGCCCCCCACCTGTGGAACTCCCTCCCTGACGACCTGAGAGCTCCACAGTCACTGGTTGACTTTAAAAGCAGCATAAAGACCTTTCTTTTTAAGCAAGCCTATTCTGCCTCCACATGATTTTATCTTTGATCTTAGCTGATATCATTATTGATTTTACTTGATTTTATCACTTGTTTTATTTTATTTATTTTTTAAGCAAGCCTAATCTGCATCCACATGATTTTATCTTTGATCTTAGTCGATATTATTATTGATTTTATTTGATTTTATCACTTGTTTTATTTTGATCTTTGCTTTGTTACACTTTGTAGCACTTTGAGATTTTTATTAATGAAAAGTGCATTATAAATGGAATTCATTATTATTATTATTATTATTGTTAACCCAAGGGGAGAGCCTAGAACAGGGTCTGGAGATGGCTGCCTTGCTGGTGGTTCCTGGGGAGTCACCACTTCGGTAGTTGTACAGTCCTGCTGTGGTGTAGCTGGAACAGTGTGTTGCTCATCTGTATCAGCTGTCCCTGGGACCGCCTGAAGGTGTCGTCTGTTTCGGCGGGTCACATTCCCATTGGCCATCTCCACCAAGTAGGATCTTGGCTCTCTGGTCTTACTGATGACTTTGGCTGGCGTCGTCCATCCTTGCTCTCCATCCAGCTTCACTTTAACCTCCTGACCTGGTTGCAGCTCAGGAAGTGGACGAGCTGAATGTCTTCAGTTGTAGAAGAATTTATAACAGTCTTTAGCTGCAGCATCCTTTTGATACACCACGTCCTGATTGACTGGACAGGGCAACAATGTCTTTTCTAGAGCTGGAACAGTGGTGCGGATTTGGCGTCCTGTCATAAGCTGAGCTGGACTCGCGCCGGTTGCTGTGATTGGTGTAGAGCGATAGCTCATTAAAGCCAAGCAGGGGTCAGGTTGTTTAAGGATGTACTTGGCTGTTTGGACTGCTCTTTCTGCAGCCCCATTTGACTGTGGATAATGAGGACTCGATGTTATGTGGGTGAATCCATAATTCTGTTCAAAGTCTTGGAACTCTGATGATGTGAACTGTGTTCCGTTGGCGCTGACTAATTCCAGCGGGATTCCCCATCTCACAAACATGTTTTTAAGCTTGTTGATGACCTGTCTGCTTGTAGTGGTAGTGAGGGGAGCAATCTCAATGTCTCTTGAAAAATAATCAACAACTACTGTACCAGGAAGTTCTTACCCTCATGCACACACAGGTCAGCTGCAATCCTCTGCCAGGGGCCATTGGGCAAGGGTGTAGGCACAAGAGGTTCACGTCTCTGTGTGGGCTTGTGCTCTCTGCAAAAGTTGCATGATCTCACTTTGTTTGTAATTTGAAGTCCAATATTGGGCCACCACACTGTTAATTTAGCTCGCTCTCGACTTTTAGTCAGTCCTTGGTGACCTTCATGTAGTTGATCCAAAACATTAGGTCTGAGAGCTGTGGGGATTACAATGCGATCATGGTAGAGCACTAGACCCTCTGACTCTGAAAGATGGCTTCTGGCTGCATAGAAGCCTTGCAGCGGTGAATTCTTTGCCACTCTCCGAGGCCAACCCTTTCTGATGAAAGTGATTACCTTCTGAAGTTCTGTGTCCGTCTGGGTGGCACTGTGGATTTCCTCCAACTTCTGTGACTTTATAGGCTTGCTGGCAACTACGTTGTTTACATAAGCCTTGACTTGACTCTCAATGTCAGACTGGCAGTTTTCTTGCAGCGGGTGTCTTGAGAGTGTGTCTGCCACCACTAACTGTTTACCAGGAACATGTTCGGCAACAACATTAAATCGCATCAGGCGCATTAACAGTCTCTGACACCTCAGTGGTGTTATGTCGAGGTCATATGAGTTTATTAAAGGAACCAATGGCTTGGGATCCGTTTGTAAACGTACGTGGCCCATCCCTTGAATGTAGCGGGCAAAACGTTCACAGGCCCAAACAGATGCCAGACACTTTTTTTCGATCTGCGAATATCTTTTCTCTGCATCTGTGAGTGTGCGTGAGCAGAAGGCAATGGGCCGCAACTCCCTGTCGTGGTCCTGTAACAGTACAGCACCCAGGCCATAACTGCTGGCGTCTGCACTGACAACTGTTGGATGGCCCGCATCATAATAACAAAGTGCTGGTGCTGATGCGAGCATTATTTTTGTTTTGCTGAATGCTTGCTCCTGAGACTCACCACACATCCATGCAGTCTCTTTTCTGAGTAGATTGGTGAGTGGATGCAGCATGGTAGACAGGCCTGGCAGGAATTTACCCACATAGTTTATTAGTCCAAGTACCTACCTGAGTTGTTCCACATTTGTGGGGCTGGGCATCTTGGCAATCGCCTCCACTTTGCTGTCATCCGGTTTCACACCGTCCGCACTGATGATGTGCCCGAAGAACCGTAGCTCCCCCTTTCCGAAGTGGCACTTGGCTCTGTTGAGCTTGAGGCCTGATGCTTTGATTGTCTGTAGAACTGCATCCAAGCGCTGGTCGTGCTCCTCTTTTTTTGATCCAAACACAAGTACTGTATGTCATCCATCACCACAACAGTCCCATCTAAGTCTTTAAGTAACGTGCTCATCAACCGCTGGAAGATCTCGGGTGCTGATGTAATGCCAAAAGGCAGGCGCTTAAAGCAAAACCTGCCCATCGGAGTTATGAATGTGGTCAGTTTCTGGCAGCTGGAGTCCAGTGGAATTTGCCAGAACCTGCTGGACGCATCCAAGGTGGAAAACACTTTAGCCCCGGCTAACTTGGGAGTTATATCTTCCAATGTGGGCAGGATGTATTGTTCACGTTTGACACCCTTATTCAGACGTTTTAGATCCACGCACACTCTGATCTCATCTTTATTGCACTTTGGTGCGGCCACCATTGGTGCATACCAGTCTGTTGCCCGGTAACTTCTTCTATAACACTAAGGTTGAGCATGCGCTTTATTTCTTTTTCCACCTTTGGGAGGAGTGGAAATGGGACTCTGCATGGTGTGCACACACTGTATGGCACTGCGTCATCTGTTAACTCTATTTTTACAGGTTTACAGTTCAGCAATCCCATTTCCCCAAACACATCCTTTATTAAGTCACTATTAATTTCGTTTACTCAAGCGACCAGTCCCATGTGCTTTGCCACAGTTTTGCTTAGCAGGTTACTTGCATATTGCCCTTTTATTACTGTAACCCAATATTGGTATTTTTGCCCTTTATACAATGTGGTGGCAAGAAATTTACCCAAACACCTGACTTTCCCTCCAGGACTGTACACTGTTTGCCTGGACTGGGTCAGTTTAGGTCTCTGCTGTAGCTTCATGAAAGTTGTTTCCTTCATAACTGTTGTATCAGCTCCGGTATCAATTTTAAAATCAACCAGACTGCCATTCACGAGTAGCTTGATGTGATGTCCCAATCTGGATCTGAGCTTGACTCCTCAATGACTGTTGAATTTGATCTACCGGTAGTTGCTGCTCCCAGGAAAAGCTCTCCTATGAAAAATGAATCCTCATCTGAATCATGTACAGTCTCAGACCTGACTTCTTTTAGCATTTTAGTTTTACATGCAACTTCAAAGTGTCCCATCTTGTTGCATTTCCTGCACCTTTTATTTGGGGCTGGGCAGCTCTCTCTTTTATCATGCCCCCTGTTACATCTTTGACAGCTTTGTTTATTTTGCCCATGTTTGTGCTCTTGTACCTGGTGTGGTTTGTTCCAGCGCCCCCTTGTGCTGCTGTAATGTCGATTTTTCACCTAATTCACGGTGCTTTCCACTCGCTCTGCACTCTGTTGTTTAACTTGTTCGCTCTGGCGCGCTAATTGTACTGCTCTCTCCAGTGTTAGATCCGCCTCCAGCTGTAGTTTTTGTGAGACCTCTCTATCAATTAGTCCAATAACTATTCGGTCCCAGATCTGTTCATCTTTACTGCCGCCAAACTCACAGTGCTATGCGAGCTCGTACAGACTCCGCACAAAAGCTTCAACTGTCTCACCGGCCCTTTGGCTCCTTCTGTGAAAACAGGCGCGCTCGTGTATAACATTCTTCTTAGGGACAAAATGTTCATCAAACTTCTTCACCACGAGATCAAAGTCAAACTGAGGATTTGGTCTAGCCTCTGTAGCCGCTGGAAACACGAATGAGCCATATATTGGTTCAGCATCTCTCCCCATCGAATAAAGGAGCAAGTTGACCTAAACTTCCCCACTCTCTTTATCAAGTTTTGAAGCAACTCTGAAGCAGGAGAATCTCTGTCGCCATATTGGCCACTCCGCAGGCTGCGTGAAGTCAAACTGCTCCCGAGGTCCAAACTTAGCCATCCTCTTTTCAATGTCAACGTGAAGTCCTTACTTCTGACACCATGTCATGAGATGGGACACTGGGACGCAGTATCACTGGACTGAAACTACTTTATTGCAAACAGCAGGTGCGTGCGTACATGTCAGGTGCATTCTAATAATGGCCCCCACCCGCGCTGTCCTCCCGCTCACGGCAACCCTCCTACGGTAGCCCCACTAGGACATAAAGGTAAATCTCACAACAAATGTGAACATCTTCATCCCTGAAAGAGTGACCTCTGACCTGGAGATGAGTGTAGACCACAGAGTCCTGACCTGATGATGTTGATCTTCTGTGCTGGGCCATCCTTTTGGCCAGTGGCTGTTTAGTTTCCCCGATATAAGACTGATCACCCTCCTGACACTGAACAACATACACAATATTACTCTGTTTGTGCCGGGGGACTGGATCTTTGGGATGAACCAGTCTTTAATGTATTTTGGGGTTTAAAAGCCACTGGGACGTTGTGTTTAGAAAATAAACGTCTCAATGTCTCTGAAACTCCTGCAACATACGGAATGACCACTGGTCTGGGTCTGGGTTCCTTCTTTTCACCTGATGGCTGCTGGAGTCCTGTTTGGGTTTCTTCTTTCAGGAAGGCCCAGTTAGGATATCCACATTTCTCTAGAGCCTGTTTTGTGTGTGATTTCTCCTTCTGTCTGGCTCCTGAGTTAGTGGGGACGCTGTCTGCTCTGTGGTACAGAGTCCTGATGACTCCTAACTTGTGCTCCAGAGGGTGATGGGAGTCAAACTGTAAATACTGGTCTGTGTGTGTGGGTTTGTGGTACACCTCAGTTTGCAAATGTCCTCTATCAGAAACTGAGACCTCACAGTCCAAGAAAGCCAACCTGCCATTTTTTACATCTTCTCGTGTGAACTTGATATATTTATCCACAGAGTTGATGTGATCAGTGAAATGTTGGACTTCCTGAGATTTAATTTTAACCCAGGTGTCGTCAACATACCTGAACCAATGACTTGGTGGTCTCCCTGAAAAGGACGTCAAGGCTCTCTTTTCTACCTCCTCCATGTACAGGTTGGCAACAATAGGAGAAACTGGAGACCCCATAGCACACCCATGTTTCTGCCTATAATATTGCTCCCCATATGTGAAGTAGGTTGACTGCAGGCACAGTTTCAAGAGTTGACACAGTTGCTCTGTGGAAAGTGTGGTCCTGCTGTTCAGAGTGGTGTCTGATTTTAACCTTAAACAGACCACCTCTACTGCTTCATCAACAGGAATGCACGTAAAGAGTGATGTAACATCAAAAGAGACCATTGTTTCATCAGTCTCCATGATGACATCCCTCACCTTATCCACAAAGTCCATGGTGTTCTGTATGTGGTGTTCTGAGCTGCCAACTAAAGGGATGAGTACAGATGCCAGATATTTGGAAACATTGTAAGTGACCGAGTTAATCATGCTAACAGTTGGTCTTAAAGAGGGACTAAACTCAAAATTAACTTTTTTTTAGCTGATAAACTCCCTAGAATGTGTCTAAAATGTTGTATAGCACTATGTCTGTGTTAATCTTCACATATTTGTGCGTATTAGTTTAAATCGGCAATATTTGGTCTAAAAACGTGTTTACGGTAACCCTATGGGTTGAACAGCTTAATTTTCTTATTGGTCAAGGATTCTCACTAACCGTGTTTCCATCTATTTTCAATTCGAATTTTGAGCGAATTTTTGAAATTTCGCAAAAATGTAAATAAAAATGAATGCGAATCAGAAGTGTTTCCATCAACTGGCTTGAAGCGAATCCACCAGGCCACGCAAAGTGTCATTACGTCAGACGTCAGCGTTACGCATGTCTACAGTAAACAGGAAGTAGCGGTTGAAAACAGGACCCAACCACACATCTCGGCAAAATGGAGAGAATATTTCAGGAATGTGTTGCTATCGGGCAAGTTGTATTTATTCTGTCATGCCAACTAGTTTTAGCGATGTTACATGTTGTCCGGAGACGAAGTCACATGACGTAAATGTTCACTACGTCAGAACTGAGTCTGCAAATCTGTTTCCATCTCTCGGTTTGCGCTTCGGCTCTGATTCGAAAAACCCAAAAACCACCTCAAGCGAGCGTATCAACTTTTTTGCGAATTAGAGGAAGTTAATTCAAATCGTGCCGTTTCCATTCAGCTTTTCTGATGCGATACTTCAAAATGCGCATCAAGAAACCTTGATGGAAACATGGCTACTGTGACGTGTCTTGTACACTCTGACGTCACAAAAGTGGTTCAAGCAGAGCCAATCCCCTGAAGAGATGAGAAGGTCCTCGCTACAGTTCATACCTTATATGGAAATGGTACATTGCTCTCTGGAAAAGTACTGCAAAGAAGCATATTATAGTTTTCGGAATGGCAATAGTTATTTGTATATTTTAACTTATTTATTTTAGGAATACTTTTCACTACATCGAAACTATTTGGTTGTATTTCTTTTCTTATATTGCGATGGAGGAAGAATGCATACATGCCTCGATAGGGCAATGGTGTAGGTGCAGGTTTGGGGTCCGACAGACCCAGGTTCGAATCCCGGTCATGGAAAACTTTGTGGTATTATTTTTTATGTTTTTTTAGGCCTTTTGTTTTGGATAGATCGGGTGGGAATAGATAAATACATCTACATATTTATTCTTTGTTTTTGCTTGCTGTAAGTTGTTTGCTGGAGTTTTAGTATGTTTTAGTTTTGTTGCTAGAGGGGGCGTGAACGCAGCTCAACCACCCATCTCCTCCCCTCCATGTCTCTCGACACTCCCATTTTCATGAGGGATTTTGAATCCGGTCTGGGGGCGGAGTTACAGTTTCACAATGTGTTGAGGACCTCTTTAAAGGTACACCTTGTTTGTGAATTTTAAACCATACAGACTAGGTGTGGCCTCCCCTGGGTACAGTTTGTGGTATAGAATATTGTCAATAGCCTTGTCCTGCTTCAAAATTTTCAGGCAATCTATCAACTTCTTCTTGTAACCACTTCCTGAATCTCTTTTAATAATAATAATAATAATAATAATAATAATAATAATAATAATAATAATAATAATAATAATGAATTCCATTTATAATGCACTTTTCATTAATAAAAATCTCAAAGTGCTAACTTTTCAGCAGTTCATAAGTGGTTAAGTCACTAAGGAGTGACATAACTTTCTCATGATAGTCTTTCTGGTTCAAAATCACTGTGCACCTTCCTTTGTCTGCTGGGAGAATTATGATGTTTTTGTCCTTGCTAAGAGTGGTGAGTGCATCCCTCTCTTCTCTACTGATGTTGGAAGGTGGTGGTTTGGCATTGCTGAGGCAGGCTGAAACTTTGACTCTGAGTTATTCTGCTTCAAACTCTTTAATTTTGTTGTTACGGATGGCTGACTCAGTGGCTGTGATCATCTCCACCAGAGGAATTCCAGTTGGTGCAACTGCAAAGTTCAGTCCCCTGGCAAGAATCTCTGTCTCTGGCTGGGTGAGCTGTCTGTCAGATAAATTATTCACCCACTTTTCTGTCTCCTTGGCATGTGTACCGGAGTGTTGTCTTACCATACCATACCATACAATTTTATTTATAAAGCACTTTAAACAGGAACAAGTCCACACCAAAGTGCTGGAATGTGTTGTTATTGGAATTGTGATGGTGTTGACGAGTTATCAGTATGTTAAATTTGTTTTGTTGTCGAGTCTTGGACTTGACATGCTGTGCTAAGCGTGCCTGATCTGTACAGTCCATCACTTGCTGAAGTGTGGTCTGATCTAGGAACTTTGTTAGTTTTTGTTTAATGTGCTCTTCTTTGGCCTTCAAGGCCTCAATAGTAAAATTGGTCTACCCGTTCATTCAGCAGCTACGTCTGTGCCTTCTGAAGGATCTTGCTTGCCCGGTGCCCGCTGACCGATGATTTCAGTACCAGGCTCTTGGAATGATGCCACTTTCTCTGCATCTGAGGTTGAAACGCAAGTGGTTCCTGTAGTCCGCCCTCTTCCTAGCTGTTTTCTCAAACTCTAACAAGTTTGAGGCAATCCTGGCCAAAGTGGTTCAAAATATCCTGATGCATGTTCAATAATCCAGGTAGAAAAATCTAAAAAAGCTACCGTATTTTCCAGAATATAGGTTGCGGCTTTTTATCATTTTTGCATGCCTTGCGACCTATATTCAGGTGCGACCTATTTATGTCTTTTTATAAAATAAGATGATTTGTAATCATTTATTAACAAAAAGTAAACTGAGACACACTCTTACAATAATGTCAGCAACAAATATATTTTTTTAGGTGTTTATCCTGCTAAAATTAAAATACCGGTACATGCAGGTCTGTTTGCTGCTACTGCATGTCTGGTGCTGCGCGTGCATGTTTTGTTTCATCAGACGTAGCGAAACAAATTTTTAAATCCAGCTCATTTCACAATTACGTTCATTTATTAAAGAAAAGTTCAGCTCAGACACATATTTGCTATAATTTTTATCAAACAAATAATTGTTTTTAAGTGTTAATCTTCTTAAAAGCCTTGCTGTGCGCTCCTGTGGCAGACATTTGCAGCAGAGCTAAACACGGTCCACATTTTGACGTAGGTGCGACCTATATTCAGGTGCGACCGGATTTTTCCAAATTTTTGGCAATAATCGGACAATGCGACCTATATTCAGGTGCAACCTATATTTCGGAATATACGGTAAGTCTGGTCCTTTGGACATTCAAAAAAGAAAACAAACAGTAGAAACGTTTTGTCTTTCGTCTGAAAGACTTCCTCAGTCTGAGATAATAATAATAATAATAATAATTAATTCAATTTATAACGCACTTTTCATTACTGAAAATCTCAAAGTGCTACACATATATTGAATGCTACACACATTCATAAACCGGTGGCGGCAGACTACCATGCAAGGTGCTTTCCAGTCCTACCGGGAGCAACTCAGGGTTAAGTGTCTTGCCCAAGGACACAACGACACATGGTGCGAGATGTTGTATTCAGCTCAGTCTTATAAATAGCACCCTCTCACAGTGGATCAACCAGTTGGCTGATGACAGCTGAAACCAGCTGCTCACATGATCAAGGAGGACCATCAGCCTAACGATGGATCGTTAGCACCCTGATGGTTGTTTGCTATTCACAGAGGGCTGAGTGATACTAGCAATAACAGCATTGTAAGAGGGGGACAGTTGAACCCGGAGGCCTCCACCTCTGTTTAATGATGGACGGTTTCTTTTCACAAAGATGGCCTCCTTTACTCCTCTCTCAAACCATCGTTCCTCTCTATCAAGGATGTGAACATCTTCATCCCTGAAAGAGTGACCGCTGGCCTGGAGATGAGTGTAGACCGCAGAGTCCTGGCCTGATGATGTTGATCTTCTGTGCTGGGCCATCCTTTTGGCCAGTGGCTGTTTAGTTTCCCCGATATAAGACTGATCACAGTTATAAACAGAATTGGTGACAACAGGCAGCCCTGGTGGAGTCCAGTTCCCATCCTGAATGGGTCCAATTTACGACCAGCAGTACAAACCAAACTCTCGCACCGCTTGTATAGGAACTGAACAGCCTGTAACAATCCCATACTCACAGAGCACCTCCTACAGTGTACCTCAAGGAACATGGTTGAAAGCTTTCTCCAAATCCACAAAACACATGTAAACTGGATGGACAAACTCCCATGACCCCTCAACGATCCTTGTGAGGGTAAAGAGCTGATCCAGTGTTCTACAGCCAGGACGAAACCCGCATTCTTCCTCTTGGATCTGAGGTTCGACCAACGATCGGACTCGATTCTCCAGTACCCCTGAGTAGACTTTACCAGGGAGGCTAAGGAGAGTGAGGCCCCTGTAATTGGAGCACACCCTCCGGTTCCCCTTTTTGAAGAGGGGAACCACAACCCCAGTCTGCCAATCCAGTGGCACTGCCCCCGATGTCCATGGGACATTGCAAAGGGATGTCAACCATGAAAGCCCTACAACATCCAGAGTTTTAAGGAAATCAGGATGAATCTCATCTACTCCCTGAGACCTGATGCATCTGAGCTTCTTAACTGCCTCGGTGACCTCAGCCACAGTTATGGACGGATCAACCCCAAAGTCCCCCGACTCAGCTTCCTCCATGGAAGATGTGCTATTGGGATTGAGAAGGTCCAAGAAGTATTCCTTCCACCTCCTGACGACATCACTGGTTGAGGTCAACAGCACCCCACCTTCACTGAACACAGTGTTAGTAAAGTGCCGCTTTCCTCACCTCAGCTGCCTGATAGTTTGCCAGAATCTCCTCGGATCCAGCCGAGAGTCTCTATCCAAGGCCTCCCTGGACTCCTCCTACATCCGAGCTTTTGCCTCAGCAACAGCCAAGGCTGTGGACCACTTGGCCCTCCAGTACTTCTCAGCTGCCTCTGTAGTCCCACTGGCCAACAAGGCCCAATAGGACTCCTTCTTCAGCTGGACAGCCTCCCTAACCTAGGGTGTCCACCACCGAGTTTGTGGATGGCCACCGTGAGAAGCACCAACAACCTTGCGGCCACAGTTAAAGGCAGTGTTTTATGATATTTCAAATCAACCCAAATGTTTAATGTTTTATCATTTGTCAGGCTCGTGAAGGATAGGCACAGCTTGTTTAGAAGAAAACAAACACAAACTCCCTAAAAATAATGATGTCATTTATTAAAGAAGACTGTGACAAATAAAGGAAAAAGGTAAACATACATGTTCAATCACACAAACTGTTATTTGCTAGAATCAATGTGTCATTTAATAAACCCCACCACAAAGAACAGCACACACAACAAGGCATTGATGTTACAAGAAATTCTCACCATGTGACACAAGAGTCGGGAAGCCGCTTTCAGCTCAGATGAGAAACACATCAACGCAGCCGGACGGCTGGGCCAAAGCTTCACGGTAGACTTCAACGCCTTTGTGTGAGCGTTCTGCATTTATACCTTGTGGGGTGTATGTATGTGTGCGTGATGCACTCACTCTCATCTGAACCAAACATGTTTTCACGCAAACTTGTTTTTCAGAGTGGTGCTAGGCACCTGGGTCAGTTTGCCCTCAACTGAAAACTGCAACTCATCTCTATCTTACATCAACAATTCTACTTGGCTGGGAGATGCATGGAAACACATTGTGTGCCTCACTCCCCTTTTCAGAAGAACTGCAGGCTTGAAGTGAGATGGGCGATATGCAACCATTCATCAAAGACCGTATACGTTTTCTGAGAAGGATGGGCCCTTTGTCCTTCAAAGAAACCCCTGGCCTTTGAAGCAAAATTGCACAACTCCCCCCCTTCAAGGCCAGTTTAATGAACACATAATGTCATTTAGACTAGGGATGGGGCAGATCCGATCCAGTATCTGTATCGGTATCCGATACCAGAATTATTTAAGTATCGGGTATCGGATCAAACCTGCCGATACTTTTCCGATCCAGCTTTTCCGATCCAGCTTTTCCGATCCAGCTTCAAAGAGCACTTGTGTTCAATCACAATATGTGACTGCCCTTTTATAATATGACACTGCCTTCAACACCATGATCCCCCAAACTCTGGTAGACAAACTATCTACACTTGGACTAAGCCCCTCTATTTGTAACTGGGTACTAGACTTCTTAACCAGTGTTGGGTGTAACGCGTTACTTAGTAACGCGTTACAGTAATGCCATTACATTTTTCAGTAACGTAGTAGTGTAACGCACTACTTTGAAAATGCCTGTAATATATTACGGTTACTAACAAAACCTTACATTCGTTACTTGCGTTACAATCAGGACCTTTCGGAGAATAGTTTTATTTATTTATTTTACCTTTCGGAGAATAGTTGTGGGACGAGGACGACGGAGCAGACCATAGACATTATATATAGATATTGTAATGACGCCAACACTGCAGACGGAGTCCAGCCAAACGGGGTTTATTCAGAAACAGGGACGAGCTGCTATTACCGAGGCTGCAGCTCACGCCTCAAAAGAAAACGCGGTACACACGCGAGCGAACACACTGCTAGCTGCCTGCTAAGTGCTAACAACAACACACCGCTTCTTCTTCGTCTCTCTTTTTCCGGTCCCTCCTCCCTGCTCCTACCCCTCTCCTGCCCCCACGACCAGTCCAACACATGAGGGCGGGGGACAACAGAATCACAACAGCTCAACAGAACACAGTACAATAATAATAATAATGAATTCAATTTATAATGCACTTTTCATTAATAAAAATCTCAAAGTGCTACAACTGAACAAATACACAGAAACACTTGGACCCAAAGCAGTATGGAGGACCAAACTGACATAATAATAAATAAAAGAATAAATATATATCCGACATAAAACAATAAATATATAAATCAAAGTAGAAATATATATCCTAAATAATAATAAATAAAAGAATAAATATATAAATCAAAGTAGAAATATATATTTTAATGAGAAATAAAAGCACAAATATATATATTCTTTTTTATATCTCCTTACACATGAGAAATAAAAGCATAAATATATATATTCTTTTTTATATCTCCTTACACATGAGTTCCCGTCAATAACAATCTCAGGTATTAGAGTAATCCGAAAGTAATGTAACTAAGTTACTTTCAGAACTGAGTAACTAAGTAGTGTAATATGTTACTTTTTTAAAAAGTAACTAGTAATGTGTAACTAATTACTTATTTTGAGTAACTACCCCAACACTGTTCTTAACAGACAGACCACAGTCCGTGAAGATCCACAACTTCTCCTCCTCCACCATAACCCTTAGCACTGGCTCTCCTCAGGGATGTGTGCTGAGCCCCCTTCTGTTCACTCTGCTCACATATGATTGTACAGCCACACTTCCAGGCTGTCATATTGTTAAGTTTGCAGATGATACAGCGGTGGTGGGATGCATTACAAACAATGATGAGTCCAGCTACAGACAGGAGGTGGAACACCTGGAGAGCTGGTGCAAAGAGAACAATCTTCACATGAATGTGAAGAAGACAAAGGAGATGATTGTGGACTTCAGAAGGAACAAACACAACCATGCCCCACTGAAAATAGGTGGGTCTGCAGTGGAAGTGGTCTCCAGCTACAAATACTTGGGTGTACACATGAATGATAACCTCAGCTGGAGCAACAACACCACCAGCCTGATCAAGAAAGGTCATCAGAGACTCTACTTCCTCAGACGGCTGAGACGAGCTGGTCTGAGCAGCCCAGTCCTCACCTCCTTCTACAGGTGTGCAGTGGAGAGCATCCTGTGCTCCAGCATCAACGTGTGGCATGGAGGCTGCACAGTTGAAGAGAGGAAAGCTCTGCAGAGAGTGGTGAAGGCTGCACAGAAGTCTGTTGGAGTCAGTCTCCCCACCATCACAGACATTTACACCTCCAGATGCAGGAAAAGAGCCACCTGCATCATGAAAGACCTCACTCACCCAGCACACTCACTCTTTGCCCCACTCCCCTCAGGACGGAGGTTGAGGAGCATCAAATGTAGAACCACTTCAGGGGTCACCAACCTTTTTGAAACTGAGAGCTACTTCGTGGGTACGGAGTCATACAAAGGGCACCAGTTTGATAAAACTCTTCGGAAATAACAAAGCGTAAATTGAAAAAAATGTATAATAAACATATTTTTAAGAACATATTTTCAAGATATACATTTTAAAATATATATAAATACAAAAAAAGAATAACAACTGAATAAAATGAAATTTTAAATGCAGTTTAGTGGTGAGTTGTGCTATTTTTAGAACAGGTCCGAGGGCACCTCAAATGGTCCTTGGGGGCACCCGGGTGCCCGCGGGCACCACGTTGGAGACCCCTGCACTAGACTGAGGAACAGCTTCTACCCTGAGGCTGTTAGACTCATGAATAAATAAAAAAATAAAATAAAAAAAATAAACACTGCAAAATATCACATCATGCTGATGCTGATCTGTTTTCTTGTTGCTGTATTCATCTGTGACCATCTGCTCATACAAACTCATGTTCGTGCTGCTGTTTATTCCCACTATATTAGGCTTAGTGTATTACTAGTTGATGCTTTTCTTAGTTAGTTCTAGATGTTATTACTGTTTTTCTCTTTCATTGTTGTTGGATGTAACTGGGACCTCGTGTACATAATCTCGTTTTCATCTCATGTACCACATGCGGTGCAAATGACAATAAAGACTCTCTGACTCTGACTCTGACTTAAGCCTTACAATAGGGGGGTTCCCTATTGTAAGGCTTGAGAGTGTCTTCATTGGGTTTATCTCACACAATGTTAAAATGAATAGTTTGGGTGCAAAAGTTTCATTATACAGAGTCAAATACCTGAACAGTATCGGATCGGGAAAGTATTGGTATCGGTCGACACTGAGTTAATAAGTATCAGTATCGGATTGGAAGTGAGAAATGTGGATCGGTGCATCCCTAATTTAGACACTAAACTAAAATGTTTTCTCCAGGGATCGTGTGTGTTGCAAAAATCATTAACTCTTGACATAAAAATTGATAAAGTTAGTCAGTAAACATTTTAATACCAAACACTCATAATTCAGGCAGCTACCTCAACAAGCGAGGCGTAGAACATGGTCCACCCGGACTCATTGTCCCCCACCTTAGCTGGGATGCAGTTAAAGCTCTCCCTGAGGTGTGAGATGAAGATCTCTCTGACGGGTTCTTCTGCCAGGCGTTCCCAGCAAACCCTCACTACACGTTTGGGTCTACCAGGTCTGTCCGGCATCTTCCACCCCCGCCATCTGATCCAACTCGCTACCAGGTCGTGATCAGTTGACAGCTCAGCTCCTCTCTTCACTTGAGTGTCCAAAACAAATGGCCATAAATCAGATGACATGACTACAAAGTCTATCATCGATCTACGACCTATGGCGTCCTGGTGCCAAGTGCACTTATGGACACCCTTATGTTCGAACGTGGTATTTGTGATGGACACACTATGACTGGCACAGAAGTCCAACAACAGAACACTGCTCGAGTTCTGATCAGAGAGGCCATTTTTCCCAATCACGCCCCTCCAGGTCACACTGTCATTACCCACATGGGCATTGAAGTCCCTCAGCAGAATAGAGGAGTTCCTTGCTGGTGCACCTTTCAGCACCCCTGCCAAAGACTTCAAGAAGGCTGGATACTCTGAACTGCTGTTTGGCGCGTAGGCACAAACAACAGTCAGAGCCTGTTCCCCCACCCGACGGCGAAGGGAAGCCACCCTCTCATCTACCGGGACGAGTAGCCTGGTTTCTAAGATGATTTTTGCTTGCTGTTTCAGTAGCCAGCTGATAGGCTTCTTGCAACATTTTTTTCACTGTTTTCACATACTGGAGATGAGATGTTTCACTATCCTGTGGCATCATTTTTAGTATGTACTATTGTATGCATGTACTTATGCCACTTTTCCATGGGGACGGCTCGGAACGGTTCGACTCGGCTCACCTCAGTACGTTTCTTTTCCATATACTGTACGGTACGCTTCAATACCAGTTCTAGTGAGCGGGTCCAGAATCCAACGCGCCTTACCAGCTGGTGGCGATAGCTCCCTTTTGCTATTTACTAGCCACCACTAAACGTATTAAGAAGACCCCGAAAAGATACACAACACAAATGGAGGATCTCGTAGTTTTGTTGAGCATTCTGTTCAGTCTGTGGCTTTTTGTTAAACGTCAAATAGAAGAGACCCAGAAGGGCTCTGGAGAAGAACAGGAGTGTGGGAAGCCATAAATATGCGAGCTACATGATGTGTGACAGTAAGCTAATGCTAATATGCTGATCGTAAAGGTATGTAAATGTTGATTAAGTAGGGTTTAGTAATACATGGTGTGTGTGCGTGTGTTTCAGATGATTCTCCAGCAAAATAATGGCAGCAGACCTACAGTCTGTTTACATCAGCTCTGGAGCAACAGTGTGCCATTAAAAGATGAAAGAGACTGTTACCTTCCATCCATGTGTCATCTCAGTATAGATGCTGACAATAATAAAAATATCTTGACTTTTGTCACGACACTTTAGTTATTTACCAAACACTGTGGATGGATGAATGTTATATGATGATTTCATGATGATTTCTGGACTGTTATATTCATTTAACCTTTATTTCTACAGGTTAATCCCATTGATCCTCAGGGACTCATTTACAAGAGAGACCTGGTTTAACAAAGAGTGATGACAAACAATGGAAAATCATAAAAGGCAGCAGACTAAGGAGGACAAACTGACCACACTTTTTCTTTCTGCTACTGTCTTTACTTACTCTGCTCAACCTGTTTTCTATTTTTAATTATTTTTTATATCCTTAACTTGTGTTTTTATATTTCAGGTTCACCTGGACCTACATCTGGACCTGACATTCTGTGTTTGTTCATCTCTCCTTCCTGTCCTCTCAACCAGCCGGTCAAAGCAGATGGACACTTGTCCTGAGCCTGGTTCTGCTGGAGGTTTCTTCCTGTTAAAAGGAGTTTTTCTTTCCACTGTTGCCACTGTGCTTGCTCAGGATGAGAGACTGGAACGAAGCCAAGTTTCAACTCGTCTGCTGCTTCATTAGACAGAGAACTTTACTAACTGTCTTTTCGATGTGAATGTTCCTGTAAAGTGTCCTGAGACAACTCTGTTGTGATTTGGTGCTATGTGAATAAACTGATCTGAAAAAACTGAACAAATGGAAGAAAATAATATATTAATAAAACAAAACAAAAACAGCTGTAGAAAACTAATCCTATATGATGATTTCATGATGTTTATGTTTATTAAATTTGTTCATTTTTTTACAAAAGAAACACAATACAAGACAATCCCATTAATGATACGTACACAATGTAAAAAAAATGAAAGGTAGCAGAAAGAAGAGTAAATCTTATATCTGCCCCTTTTTTCAAACAATCAGATTAAACAACATGATGTTAAACATGATGATTTCTGTACTCTTATTTAAATGTCTCAACGTCTCGTCTAGTATGGACGTTTTGTGTGCCTACTGACTCTAGGTTCATCCAGTCTTTGGTTCTAACCCTCCTGCCTACTTCCTGTTTCCTGTTTCAGGGTCCGCCTGACTCCATGTTGCAGAACCTGGCGCCTGATAAAGTGGGTTGGATCCGGAAGTTCTGTGGAAAGGGTATCTTCAGGGAGATCTGGAAGAACCGCTTCGTGGTTCTGAGAGGAGACCAGCTGTTCATCTGTGAGAAGGAGGTGAGTCTGCAGGGGGCGGGGCTTACACCTGTCATCATTAAAAATCTGTAAGCCTCTTATGATTGTCTGTTGTCATCATTCTTTGTTGAAACCAGGTCTCTCTTGTGTCCTCGAGGCTCAATGGGACTAACCTGTAGAAATAAAGGTTGAATCCCCACGATAACCAGCTGACAGGGGTTGTCGCCATGGATACAGAACATATGTGATGTCATCAGTGACCTCATGGATCAAATTTAAAGGGACAGTGCAGCTTTTTATTAGGCTTTACAGAATATCACAGAGAACATCATGAACTCTGATGTTCTATGTGCAGAACCCATTATGCTCCTCCAGGTTCTGTTGGTTCTGTTGGTTCTGTTGGTTCTGTTTCTCCTCCACTTTGTACAGCTGATGTTCTGCCGGAGTCCAGTTTCAGTCTGAGCCACGGACGCACGGAGAGCTCCGGTTTCACTGCAGAGTGGAACGTCCCCACAGAACCTTTACCACCCGCACAGAACCACAGAATGTTCTGGTCTGGGTCTGGGTCTGGGTCTGGGCCTGGGCCTGGGCCTGGGTCTGGGCCTGGGTCTGGGTCTGGGCCTGGGTCTGGGTCTGGGCCTGGGTCTGGGCCTGGGTCTGGGTCTGGGCCTG
>JBBPBX010043972.1:16457-27672 GCA_038048925.1 Garcialebias charrua
ATATATATATATATATATATATATATATATATATATATATATATATATATATATATATATGTATATATATATATATATATATATATATATATATATACACCGTATTTTCCGGCCTATATGTTACAGTTTTTTAAAAACTAATTCTCATGTCCTGCAACTTATAGGTCAAAGCGACATATTTAGGGATTTTTCCCATATTTTTAGACCAATTTTTGGCTGAGATATGACCGTTTCCATTTATTCTGATGAAAAAATGGAGCAGTACCACTTTCGGCCGCTAGGGTCCACCGACCGTTCCCGGCTCATGTGTCCGACAGAAGCCTCCTCGTCTCGGACTCACTCAGTCGCAGCCCGGCCTCCTGCTCTCTGGAGCTCTGTCACTTCCAGACAGTCCACCGACCGTTCCCAGCTCATGTGTCCGATGGCAGCCTCCTCTGCTCGGACTCACTCTGTCGCAGCACGGCCTCCTGCTCTCGAGGTATGAACTACTGTTACCTCAGTGTTTGTTAGCAAAATAGCTCAAGAACCACAGGACAGATTTTCATGAAACTTACAGAAAGTAATCACTGGATGGACATTTACAACTGATTAGCTTTAGGAGATGTTTGAGCGAAAATTCAATTTTTTTATAATTTATTTTCGCAGCACGCGCGACCGTTTGGAAGACGTCAAAGCGAAACAATTTAAATCCAGCTGATATGTCGATTACGTGCATTTATTAATGAAAAGTTAAGCTCAGAAACACTTTTGCTCTAATGTCAGCAAACATATACAGTACTGTATATATTTTTAGAAGCCATGCACATACATGTATGTATGTATGTAAATACTAAAATAAACTACTACATACTCTTGTACTACTATCTCTACTTTGCATTTTTTACTTATCGCAGGGCTTCAGGGTATGGATCCCCGCAATAAACGAGGGATTACAGGAATCTGACCTTTCAAAAACAGATTTTCCAGTTATTTTTAAAGGAATGAGAGAATAGTCATTGCATCAATTAAAGTTAACAACTAGCAGCCAGCTGAAACAAAAAAGTCCCTGCAGTTCTTTTCTACTGGCTTATCTATTTGCTTAGTTCAGTCCAAATGGAAATTTGTTTTGCTTGTCACTACATATGAGCTGCTGAATTTAATTACAAAACATAGTTATATTTGCGGTTTTGTTGTTGTGTAAATTTTTTTCTCTCCCATAATTCATCCAAGTTCATGTTCTCTTGTTAATGAACATCAGATAATGTTGATACTATCAGGATGAACTTTGGTAACCATGAGTCATGACTATAGAAGGAAAATTAGGTTTTGTTTTATTCATAAAACCTGTCAATAGATTAATTAGAAGTGAATTAGTCAAACCCCTCCTTTCATTGCCTTTGATTTTTTGCAACAAGTGGAACCCCTCTGTTGGAAAGTAGTGTCTGTACAGTAAATTAATTTACATATTTTTGGATTGGGGACAACGAGAGGCCAAATATGCTGTGATAAACCAGAAACATATCTCGAGTCTTGGCAAAAGATTTTACTTTAAAAAAGTGAGCAAATAATGAGGATTCCTTTAAGGAATGCTTCTTAATTTAACTTTTAATTAGGAGGTTGAATTTAGCCATTGAAGCGTTGGTTGCAGAAAAGACAAAGCTGATGACTGACAGCTCAAACTTTTGTAGAATTGCTAGCTTGGTTGGCTGTCTCAAAGTTTAAGTAAATTAAACTGTTATTAATACTTTGAAACTTTAATATTGCAAAGTTATGGTAGAAGCTTATTGGAGCACATTTAAATGTTTTCAGGCAATTCTTTTGACCTGCCTCAAGTTGATTCTTGTCAGTGAATGCTGTTCAAAGAAGACACTTCATTTTCCACATCTGCAGGATTCCTCCACAAAATGTCCAAGCCTTAAAATTACTTCAAATCCCAATACTTTTTCTTGGATTGCACATATCAGTGAAATATGTGCTGAAAAAAAAAAGTGCTGAAAAAAAAAGAGAATGTACGGTATATTTTGGAACATTTTTCTTTCCCCAAGATTTCTTATCTTTTCATATCAGCCCAGTGTAATGTTTTATTAAAACGTCTACCCAGAAAACACACAGCCCCAGGACTTTAATCCGTTATCCCCTGCTGCTCTTTTGCCATGTATAATACATCAGTGGACACACAAATCTTTCAAACACATTCACTCATGCCTCAGAGCTTGAAATGGCTAGTTGCAAAGCATCTACGTAATATGATTCATAGCTGCATGGTGACCAGCCTGATGACTTCTGATACCTCTGTGGGACACGCAGCCTCCTCATGTGATGGAAAAGCCAGATCCTGTTCCGTCAAGTCTAACGTTGTATATAATTCAGAAACTTTATTGTTGATTATTTTACTGATATTTAAAACTAATTCATGATCTGTATATTTTAGCTGCCAGCATTTTTGGTTCTTTAATTTTTATTTTTGAATTTGTGCTGGTTGACCACATTATTTTGAGGATTTTTTGTTTTAATTAATTTTTTTCCATGGACTATATCTTGATATTTTTATGGTAAATTCAACCTTCTAATGCATACATTGTTTTTCAGTGTATGTTTTCAAATAAATCCTGTTGATTTATTTTTTAAAGTAGTTTGCAAAACAACTACAATTTGAATGAGCCCAAATGTGATTTTTCAAGAAGGCATGAAGTTTGAAGTCTACTATGAATGAAGCATTAAAGGTTCACTATGTAATTTCTGGAGAACGCTGGGACTTAGAAAAATTTTCAGCAGGTAAAAGCATTCTGCTCCCTCCCCCTCAGAGCCATATATGGCTCTGAGGGGAGAGCCACAGTCCGTTCTCTGTTGAACTTGAGTTCTGCAGCTCCGCCTCCTGCTGAATGTCCGCTCGAAGCCGCTTCAATATTCTGTCATTATATGTTAATAAAATGTTCTAAAAAATATAATAAAACCATGAAGCACTGGTCCAACAACACAAAAACCAGCAGAAATCAGCAGAGCTTCAGGAAGCCACGTTGGACATGATTTAATTCGCTCGTGACTTCCTCGTTTCTGTCAGTGCATGTCTGGAATGCTCCGCCCCCACTACATGTCCTGTCTCTACGCTGCGAAGTTCTGTGATTATATGTTAATAAAACGTTCTAAAAAATATAATAAAACCATGAATCACTGGTCCAACAACACAAAAACACCCTGAAATCAGCAGAGCTTCACCAGCCACGTTGGACATGAGTTTTTTTCCGCTCGTGACAAATCCATTTCCTCATTCCTGTCAGTGAAGGATGAAGCGATCACTTGACTTTTGGCAAAAAAACAAAAGAAAAGTCCAGCTCTGGGATGAAGAAGGGATATTTAATACATTTGTGTCACATACAAAACAGTCCTGCATCGCTTTGCAATCCTTTGAATGAGAACGTGCGCGGCGCTGGGACAGGCGGGGGC
This sequence comes from Garcialebias charrua, assembly GCA_038048925.1. Taxonomy (NCBI): domain Eukaryota; kingdom Metazoa; phylum Chordata; class Actinopteri; order Cyprinodontiformes; family Rivulidae; genus Garcialebias; species Garcialebias charrua. Next base: position 19,881 of record JBBPBX010043972.1, read on the forward strand.
GTGGGTTGGGGCGTGACAAACAACTCTGTTTTTATTGGCTGGTCATTGTCCGGGTCACTCTGTGTTTTTAGTGTTTTTATAAATGCTTCTAGAGAAGCAAGGGGACTATAGTTTTTTTCAGAGATTACTTTGTCTAACACCAGTCTGTCAGTAGATAGTGACAGAGTGAAGAAATATGTTAAAAATATATTGTTAGAAAAGTTACAGACTGCATTACAAAGTTACATAGTGTACCTTTAAGAGCATGTGGTAAAAATTAAACTTCTTGCATATTAGATGTTTATGGCTAAAACATAATGTCAGTTTATACTATGTACTCAAGATGTATGTATTTAAGGTGTTTCCTGTTCCTCCCCCATTGTGGAGTGAAAATTGGGAGTTAAAAATACCCTTTGTCTGTCTGTGAATGTTGTGAGAACGATGACTTGATAAATGCGTGAAGTAGCGATTTCCATTCTTGGTGTGTGGCTGCATCTAGACATTGAAGAGGTTCCTTTAGAAAACTTGGTTGACAGGCCAAAATTCAAGATGCACACTTTCATATACAGGTAACCCCCGATTTACGAACGAGTTAGGGGGATAAGAACTGTTCGCAGCTCGATTCTGCCGTAGCTAGGGGGTGAAATTAGCGTCCAGTTCTAGGTCGTGGAAATACCGCTAACGGAGCGCGTGCACACATTTAAGCATGTACAGTAGTGTACTGTAATGTTAAACATTGCTATTCACATTTACAGAATAAATAAAAATATAATTTCTTACTTTGAGATGGTCAAAAGCCGACATCTTAGGTTGCCATGCGTTGATTGTTGTCGGGCCGAGCAGCGCGGGGGCCGGCGAGCCACCGCAGCTGCTCCAGACCTGTGTTAGCTAGCTGGCTAGCTTCTGCTAGCCAAGCCATGAGCTGGTGTTGGAGCGGCGGCACGATCAATCTGCAGCTGCTGCTCCAGCCTGAGACGTCCACAGAGCTCACAGAGCGATTCCAGCTAGTAATTAATCCATATGAGGCCATCCTGGTCACCAGTGTTCAAAGCCGGCTCCCGGCAGCTAACCTAAAATGGCGTCCGGTGTTCTACATTAATTTGTGACCGGAGACCCCCGTGACTGAACCTAAAATGGCGTCCGGTGTTCTACATTAATTTGTGACCGTGTAAACTGAAGACCTACTTCCTGCTGCCCAAGATTGCTCAAAAATGATCAGAAATGATCATTTTTATCATAATTATTATTTATAAAGCCTTTAAAACAACCACATCTGCAACAAAGTGATGTACACATGAAATTAAGAACATTTAAACACAAAAAAACAACATTTTTTTTTTTTTTAATACAGGAATTTCATATTTTTATTAAATATGATACGTTCGTAGGTCCCGTTGTTCGTAGGTTGATGGAGTCGTAACTAGGGGGTTTGCTGTATACAGTCCCCTCCAAAAGTATTGGAACAGCAAAGCATATTCCTTTGTTTTTGTTGTTCACTGAAGACAATGGGGGTTAAGATCAAAAGACAAGCATGAGACAAAGAGTTCAGCATGTCAGCTTTTATTCCCTGGTATTTACATGTACCTGTAGATGTGTTAAACAACTCAGGACATACCTCCCTTTGTTTGAACCCATCCATTTTGCAAGTGTGCAAAACTATTGGAACATGTGACTGACAGATGTTTCTTGTTAACCAAGTGTTGCCTTTAACATTGATTGTTCAAACATTAAATAGCTCTACATTACTAGTGTACTTTTGGGCCTGTGTTTAAACCTATGAAGTAGGTGTTTCTTGTTAAAGAGGATACACCAACATGAAGACCAGAGAGGTGTCTAAAAGCAAGCCATTTTGAAGCTGAGAAAAGAAGGAAAATCAATCAGAGCCATTGGACAAACATTGGGCATATCAAGCATAACAATTTGGAATGTCCTGAATAAGAAAAAAACTACTGGTGTACTGAGCAACAGACGTCGAACAGGTTAGCCAAGGAAAACAACCGTAGTTGATGACAGAAATATTGTGAGAGCTGTGAAGAAAAACCCTAAAACATCAGTAAGTGACATCACCAACGACCTCCACAGTGCAGGGGTGAAGGTGAATCCACTGTTCGAAGAAGACTCAGAGAGCAGAAATATATAGGCCATAGCCAAAGATGCTAACCACACATCTGTAGTAAGAATCAGAAGGCCAGATTGAAATTTGCACAGAAGTACAGAGATGAGCTGCAAAAGTTTTGGAACACAATCTTATGGACTGATGAGACCAAGATCATTCTCTACCAAACTGATGGAAAGACTGAAGTGTATAGAAAGAAAGGAACTGCTTATGCTCCGAAGCACACAAACTCACCTGTGAAGCATGGTGGATGTAATGTCATGGCTTGAGCATGTATGGCTGCTTCTGGAACAGGCTCATTAATATTTATGGATGATGTAACTGATGATGGTAACTGCAGAATGAATTCCAAATTGTACAGGAACAATTTAGGGAGAAATGCATCCAAACTCAGTGTTTCCCCTAGTTAACTTGCCATGGCGGGGTGCTCATCTCATCCATGATTTTTGTTGACGGGGGACGGAGACTTGTCTGAGCGCAGCTTGTACCAACGGTCGGGGGGTGCATTCATCATGAGGGAAGAGGCACCTTTAGCTTTTAGCTAGCACACCTATATTGTGCGCTGCTAACTTAGCGTGACATATTTGAGTTGTGTGCTGTTTATCCACAGTATTCTTGGGGGTGTCACTGTAGAAGCGAATGTGCATTGTACTTCCTGTCCGACACCGGAAGTGCCTGTATTCCATAGGCGGAGTATGGATCGCGGGTGTTTTTGAAAGTTATTTTCATTCATTTTATCGGAGCAAACACAGCTTTTGTTTAAACGGAACGTTTACAGAAATGTCCTACCGGGGTTCAGGTACCTGCTGTGCTGTTCGCGGCTGCACCAACAACCGGACCAAGCTAAATCTTTGGCTAAAACAACAGTGTTTTCAACACGGACCCAAAACAAAGAAAGAGTGTTCCTGCATCCTACTCTATGGCTGTGTCTGCGCGATCAGGTAACATCTGTAATTTCTTTTTATTCAGGGAGGGTTTATTAATGAGAGTTTTGGATGATTTACTGTCTTAAAATGATATATGTCAGGCGCGACCGGTATCTTTAGCCGAGATAGCTGCTAATAAACCTTAGCCGAGAGGCCGGAGCAAACGCGTTCGCTATTTATGTAGTTTTAAATTATGTCAGCGCGATCAGGTCACATCTGTTATTTCTTTTTATTCGGGGAGGGATATTAATGAGAGTTTTGGAAGATTTACTGTCTTAAAACGATAGATCTCAGACGCGACCGGTATCTTTAGCCGAGATAGCTGCTAACAAACCTTAGCCGAGAGGCCGGAGCAAACGCGTTCGCTATTTATGTATTTTTAAATTATGTCTGCGCGATCAGGTAACATCTTTTTAGTCGGGGAGGGTTTATTAATGAGAGTTTTGGAAGATTTACTGTCTTAAAACGATAGATCTCAGACGCGACTGGTATCTTTAGCCGAGATAGCTGCTAATAAACCTTAGCCGAGAGGCCGGAGCAAACGCGTTATTTTTAAATTATGTCTGCGCGATCAGGTAACATCTGTAATTTCTTTTTATTTGTCCCTCCTCTTTTAACAAAACGAGTGGTGTTCCCACATTTTTAATGAACTAAAACAACAAAGTTTGGACTGTCTTCAACTGTATTACTCGCATGTAAACAAACGGGGTTTCCGGTCAACCGGAAGTCGTGTGCACATTTCGCGCAAAGCATCATGGGGCATAGGAATACTGTGGATACAGACAGTTTTAGAGAGTGTGTGTGTAGGGGGTGGTGGGTGTTCAGCTTGAGAGAAGAGACAATGTGAGCGCTGCGTTTAGCTTTTTAGCCACAGAGCCTGTATTTCATGCTGCTAGCTTCAAGCTAGATTGATACTCGACGTGTCGCGCAGCGCGCCAAAAGTTATGCAATATGGCAGTCCCCGCCCCTGCGCGTAGGCCCCACGCGTCGTCTTGGCGCGTGTTGCGCACCTCAGAATTTTCGAAACTCCGCAAGGCTAGTGCGCGCGCCGCACCGTTAATTTTGCCGTTGACTTTTGCCGTTGACGCCGTGGACTGGGCTCAAAGAACAGCACTTTGCCATGCGCCGCCGTGCGTCAACGTAAACACAGCCGCGACACTGTAAATGCATGAAGCCGCACGGCTCAGTGCGCACAGCGCGCACGCTCCAGCCTGCGCGCTCCAGCCTGCGGACCAAAGCGCGAGTATAACTAGGCCTTTAGTGCTATGTCAGTGGGGGTGGGGGGGCAAGTTCAGTTTTGTAGGCGGGGTGCTCAGTTCTGTTGGCGGGGTGGGGCTTCCCGCTTGTATAATGGTATGGGAAACACTGAGGGATTTTACCATACAACAGGACAATGACCCAAAGAACATCGCCAACAAAACAAAAGACTTCATCAGGGGGGAAAAAAGTGGAAGGTTTTAGACTGGCTGTCAATCACCTGACATTTACCCAATGGAGAATGCATTTCACCTCCTGAAGAGGAGACTGAAGAGAGAAACCCCCCAAAACAAACAAGAACTGAAAGAAACTGTGGTAACATGGACTAGCATCAAAATGAAGAATGCAACAGTTTGGTGATGTCGATGGGTCGCTGGCTTGAGGCAGTCATTGCAAGCAAGGATTATGCCACCAAATATTAAATCTTATTCATTTTAAGATTATATGTTCCTTTATTTTTGCTCACCTCAGAATGATGTGGTGTAATACAAATGGTGATATATCCTAAGTTGTCTAACACATCTACATGTAAATACCAGGAAATAAAAGCTGACATTCTGAACTCTTGTCTCATGCTCATCTTTTGATCTTAAACCCAAATGTTATATAGGTGTCAATGTTAACGCGTTAACACATGTGATTAATCTAAACAGATTAATGCATTAATATTACATAATGCTGATTAAAGCTAGGGTATGTAACATTGTAATGTAGTCTGTAACTTTTCAAACAATATATTTTTAACATATTTCTTCACTCTGTCACTATCTACTGACAGACTGATGTTAGACAAAGTAATCTCTGAAAAAAACTATAGTCCCCTTGCTTCTCTATCAGCATTTATAAAAACACTGAAAACACAGAGTGACCCGGACACTGACCAGCCAATAAAAACAGAGTTGTTTGTCACGCCCCAACCCACGCCCCCGCCTGTCACAGCCTCAGCGCCGCGGCTCGTTCTCATTCAAAGGATTGCAAAGCGATGCAGGACTGTTTTTTATGTGACACAAATGTATTAAATATCCCTTCTTCATCCCAGAGCTGGACTTTTATTTAGTTTTTTTGCCAAAAGTCAAGTGATCGCTTCATCCTCCACTCACAGGAATGAGGAAATGGATTTGTCACGACTCACGAGCGAATTAAATCATGTCCAAATTGGCTGGTGATGCTCTGCTGATTACAGGGTCTTTTTGTGTTGTTGGACGAGTGATTCATGGTTTTATTATATTTTTTAAACAGTTATATTATCATATAAACACAGAACTTCGCAGTGCAGAGACAGGACATGGAGTGGGGGCGGAGCATTCCAGACATTCCAAACCTGCGCTGACAGAAAGAGGAAGTCACGAGCAAATTATCATGTCCAACGTTGCTTCGTGAAGCTCTGATGATTTCTGCTGGGTTTTGTGTTGTTGGACAAGTGCTCTATGGTTTTATTATATTTTTAAAAGGTTTTTATAAAATATAATCACAGAATATTGAAGCGTTCCGAGCAGACACACAGCAGGGGGCGGAGCAGAACTAAAATTCAGCAGAAGCACGGACTGTGGCTCCCTCACAGAGCGGAGGTAGCAGAATGCTTTTCTGTGCTGAAAATATTTCTAAGTCCCAGAGTGTTCAAGAAATCGCATACCCCAGCTTTAATCACATTACCTATTTTGACCTATAAAGGACTCTACCCTGCTGAGGTAGAGCTGTCATTTCTAACCTGAACCTGGAGCTTGGTCAGCCGACCCGTGTTCGGCCGGGCGGGCTATAATGTGTGTGTGTGTGTGTTTAATGTGTGGCTGTCCGGTCTCGAGTTTTGATGGGGTTTTACGAACCATACAACACAAATAATAAGAAAGCACAATATAAAATTGTGTTAATTTACTTGTTGATGAGGAGGCAGTAAGTTTATATTTTGAGATAATGAAGAAAGAAAGAGGAGAGCAACAGTTCATCAGACGGTGAAGAGATCGCTGGCGCATTGCGCAATAATTGCGCACGCAGGCTCGGACTTCTATGATGCGTTTTTACGAATCATAGCACAAAGAAAACTAAATAAGAATGCACGATTTAAAATGCTGTTAAGCTACTTGTTGAGGAGGAGGCAGGTCCGACCAGGTTTAAAGAAAAAGCACACGTTAAGCTCAGATGGACACCTGTCACCTGCTGTGCGTGTCTGCTGACTCGCCGGTTGAAATGGCCTTGCGATCTGTCCAGGGTGTACCCGCCTCTGTGAAGACTGAGCATGAGCACCAGCGAGCAGCGACCCAAAAAGGAAGAAGCAAGTAAAGAATAATAGTTGGATGGATTTGCTTATCAGGAGCCATGCACGTCTCCACACATGCTGTCAGCTGCGGTGGAGGAAACATACAAGATCAGAAGCGAGCAGCGCATTCAATTTAAATAACTTTGTTCTATATTTTTCCAAATAATTTTGCTCTAAAATATTTTTGTTCATAGCCTGCCTTTAGAGCTGATTTTTAGGATATTCATTTTGTATGTTAATATCTATTTGATGAAACAAGAAATCTTGTTTTATCAAAAGAGGAAGAAGAAGAGTTGTTTTGATCAAGATGACACTTAAAGGTGCAGTCTGCAGTTTCTGTAGTGCAGTCTGTAAGTTTTCTAAAAATATATTTTTTAACATATTTCTTCATTCTGTCACTATCTCCTGGCAGACTGATGTTAGACAAAGTAATCTCTGAAAAAAACTATATTCCCTTTGCTTCTCCAGGTGTTACTAAAAGCATTTCTAAATTCCCACAGTGACCCACCGTTAACCAGCCAATAAAAACAGAGCTTCTCACTTCTCACGCTCCTAACCCACGTTCTCGTTCAAAGGATTGCAAAGCGATGCAAAACTGTTTTGTATGTGACACAAATGTATTAAATTCCCCTTCTTCATCCCTGATCTGGACTTTTCTTGTTTTTTGCCAAAAGTCAAGTGATCGCTTCATCCTCCGCTGACTCCATGACTGAAATGAGGAAATGAATGAATTTGTCACGAGCAAATTAAACTCTGGTTCAACGTGGCTGCGCGCGGCTCTGCAGATTTGCTGGTGTGCTGGACCAGCGCTCCATGTTTTTATTTTATTTTTTACAACGTTTTATTAACATATGAACACAGAACTTCGCAGCGGCTGCGACAGGACATGTAGTGGAGGCGGAGCTAAGAAGGCAGAGCAGCGAGAGCAAGGGGGAGCAGAGCCATATATGGCTCTGAGGGGGAGGGACCAGAATGCTTTCCCTGTTGAAATTTTTTCTAAGTGCTGCGTTCTACAAAAACTGCAGACTGCACCTTTAATGAGACATTTGAGTTAACATGTATAAATTAATGTTCGAAACAAAATGACTTCTGTAAAACTTGCTGAGTATGAAAACCTGAAAACTGTTTGGTTTGATACAATAAAACATTTCTTCAACATTTTATGAAAACCTGTTAGTAGCTGGTTTTGGATTGAAATATAAACCAGACACACGAGTGAAAAACAAGAACACTTTTTATTAGTAACTGCTGGATGGAGGA
>JBBPBX010043973.1:0-13670 GCA_038048925.1 Garcialebias charrua
TTTGTGAACCCTGAAGGCGTCTTGAAATTCCAGCCAATCGTGCTTTTCTAAATGTGACAGAAGAGTGACGTATATGCAGAACAACGACCATGATTGGCTGAAAAGTCCGCTGCACCCGCCCCATGCGTTAGAAAAAGCAGAGCCGTGTGACACGGTCTGGAAGAAGTGATGAAAATGATAGAACGTTTATATAAAGTTGAACGTTAAATTATAATAAATAAATATATTAAGAAAACATGACAGGAAAACTGGGACATTATTACTGATACAGGAAGACATTTACACAACATTCATAAGGTAAGATATACAAGGAAAGCAGGAAGAAACAGGAACTTACTCGCATTAGAACAGGACACACAGACCTTAATAAATCTCTTAAAATAATTGCAAAGCATGAAACAGGACTTTTTTGTGACATGTGCACTAGAGCTGTCATCGGGCCGGAAATCCACGGCCCTACCCTACCCGAGCCCTAAGTTTAATTACCCAAGCCCGAGGGAGCCCGCTGATTTCCTAGAAATCACCGCCCGACCCGACCCTACCCGATTAAAAAAAAAAACAACAACAACAAAAAAAAAAAAAACACTACGTTTATTTATTAAGCTTTTACTGCGTTCTCCCACTCAGCAAAAGAACTTGATGTTGTTCTTCTTTGTTTTGATGGAGGAGGAGGAGGTGTGAGCGCGCTGCTCGCAGTTTGCTGTTGAAGCTTCAGGAATGTCAGGAATGCGGCAACTTGTTCCGCCGCAGAGAGCAGTGTGCGGACGTGAGCGTGCACCTGACGCACGTCAGCTGGTGACATAATTTTGAGCTCGTTAAAGTTAGGCCACAGAAATAATGCAACTCTCTGCAAGTCGTGGATAATAATTTTGCGCTCCAGCACTTCTGCATGTCTGCGGCGCAGAAACACCTGCTGCGGAGAGTCTGTGTGAGGACTGGCAGTGTTGCTTCAGTTTCTCATTCCAGAGACAAACCAGGTTGGTGGGATATTTGTCACCCTCCAGTTCTCTCTGTGCACGGTAAAATGGTTCGAGAAATGTCACTAAAAAGTCCAGCATGTCGGGGGAGACGCTGTCAGGCGCGCGCCGCGCGCCTGCTCTCTGGCTGAGTTGCCAATTTAGTGGCTGCGCTCAGTGCGCTGCGGTTTTCACCATCTAAATTCACTCTATTAATTATTTCCTCATCAATAAACTTACTGCCTTATATTCTTTACAAGCAGATTAAAACAATTTTATATTGTGTGCATTTTTATTTAGTTTTGTTTGTGCTGTATGATTAAAAAAACCACATCAAAGCCCGAGCCCGACCCGCGGCCCGCCAATCAAACGCAAAAATATGGCCCGAGCCCGACCCGAAGTCGGGTAGGGCTCGGGTAGGGTCGGGCTCGGGCAAAGAAACGACACCTCTAATGTGCACCAGCAATTTCCCTGAAACGGTTCAACATGTCTTTATGTAATGTCCAGGGTATGAAACAAAGAATGCATTTCCAAAAATAAATAAATAAAATGAATATTAAATTTACAATGAGGGTTTTTTGAATGTCCAGAGGACCAGACTAATGGTGTGCTCACACCGAGCAGCGTTTTTACCTCCAAAGCTTCCAGCCTCCATGTAAAGTCAATGGTGGACGCACTTCCAGGCACCTCCTGGCGTCTGGCGTCAGGTCGCGTGCGTGTTGAGCGTGCTGATGAGCGTTTTTTCGTGCACGTGAACCGGCGTCGGCTTCCAAGTTCCGCTTCAGCTGAGCTGAAGTTTTCGCGGTTCAAACTTTCAAACGCCGCTCAACTCCACCTGATTGGTTGGTGTGTCAACCAATCAGGGAGAGTCGGGGGGCAGAAGAGAGGGGGCAGTGGGAGAGTCCCTATGTGACGCGGAAACGAGGGTGCGCGCGCACTATGTGACGTATTGTTTGTCGGAAAAAAAAAGAAAAGACTCGCGAGCTCGTGGACTATGGAAGAGAAACTCATTGTAGCTGTGTGTTCGCGACAATTCCTTCACGACCAGTCAAGTCTGCTCGACAGAGACGGAAATAAAAGGCTCCTCGCCTGGCGGAGTGCACTCTGTATACCGGTAAGCTCCTCCCACACCCCGTCGCCACAGCAACGAAGCCGCCGCAACACTACAGTTTGGACAACACTGGGTAGCGCGTCCACTTCCGTGCGTGAGGAGCGTTTTCGGAGGTCAAAACGTTTTTGGTGTGAGCACACCATTAGCTTTTTTTAGATTTTTCTACCTGGATTATTGAGCATGCATCAGGGTACAATTATGATGTTTTTAGCAGTGATATCAGTAAAGTTAAAGATCAAGTTATTATTTCCTTGAAAATACAAACTTAATAGACAGAATTTAGTTGAGTTATTAAATTAGGTCTATGGTTCCCACCAGTACTGACACCACAAAGCTGTGAGTGCCGGTTAGACGCTCAACAACAGAGTGATAGTGCTTGTTATTTTGTTTATGACGGGTGTACGATAATTACCCTCAAAATACGATAATTCTAGGGCTCTAGTACGATAATCCTACATTTCGCACCTGGCAACACTGTCGCAGCCGCATGTTCTCATTCAAAGCGATGCAGGACTGTTGTATAAATGACACAAATGTATTAATTTCCCCTTCTTAATCCCTTATCTGGAGTTTTCTTTTGTTTTTTTGGCCAAAAGTCAAGTGTTCGCTCCCTCCTCCCTCCTCCTCCTCCTCCTCTCCCTCCGCTGATAAGGAAATGCCCCCACCTGTCCCAGCGCGCAGCCAGCTCGCAGCCGCATGTTCTCATTCAAAGCGATGCAGGCAGGGCTGGACTGGGACAAAAAATCGGCCCGGGCATTTTGAGCAGAGTGGCCCACAGTGATGGCATAGTTACATTGAAAAAGTAACTTAGTTAAGTTACTGATTAGTCCTTGGGAAAAGTAACTTAGTTAAGTTACTGATTACTTGATTTGGAAAGTAACTAAGTTAGATTACTAAGTTAATTTATTAGTTACTTTCAGCAGCTGCTAACAAGAACCCTCTGTCACAATACATAAAAAATTTAAATGTTTTAATAAAATAATTACCAATTAAAAATATTCAAAAAACATAATGGTCTTTCTTGACTTTATTAAACATAAATACTTTTGATAAAAAATAAGGTATTTCTTGATTTCAATATCATAAATGAAGGTTGAATGAATAAAGAAATACTTGCTTTATATAAAAAATAGTGTCTTTACTTCACTAAACAAATAATATGTTTACAAAAAAGACTTATAAAATGATTATTTTGAAAATGTTTCAAGTGAACAATACGTTTGTATAGGCCAACTCTTTCAGGGATGAAGATGTTCACATCCTTGATAGAGAGGAACGATGGTTTGAGAGAGGAGTAAAGGAGGCCATCTTTGTGAAAAGAAACCGTCCATCATTAAACAGAGGTGGAGGCCTCCGGGTTCAACTGTCCCCCTCTTACAATGCTGTTGTTGCTAGTATCACTCAGCCCTCTGTGAATAGCAAACAACCATCAGGGTGCTAATGATCCATTGTTAGGCTGATGGTCCTCCTTGCTCATGTGAGCAGCTGGTTTCAGCTGTCATCAACAAACTGGTTGATCCACTGTGAGTCAAGTCAAGTCTATTTTATTTATATAGCACAGTTAAAACAGATAAACTGTTATCAAGGTGCTTCACACACACAACACAAAAGAGGTTTAAAAATGTACAGAACAGTATCACACACCAATGGTAAAAATTATGATATTAACAGCGGTAAAAGTATAATAAAAATGTATAAGAACAATATTAAAATGAAAACACAGTAAAAAAATATATATACACTACGTCAGCTCACACAGTTTGAAATAATAGAGAAAAGATGATTTTTTAGCAGGGATTTGAACATGTGAAGGGAGGAGGCCTGTCTAATGTTGGGGGGCAGGTTGTTCCAGAGTTTCCACAGTGAGAGGGTGATATTTATAAGACTGAGCTGAATACAGCACCTCAGACTGAGGAAGTCTTTCTGATGAAAGATGAAACGTTTCTACAATTGTTTTGTTTTGTTTTTTGAATGTCCAGAGGCCCAGACAAGTTAAAAAAAGTTAATAAGATTATAATTTTAAATTAAAAAGGTAATAGTACAGTAATAGTAAAAGAACAATACCTCTTTTTGAGCAGTTGAGGTGGTTGAATCTCTCATCATCTCTCATCATCAGGGCTCCAGGACATGCTGACACTATCAGTCTGAGTTTTTTCATAAAGTGCTGAAGTGTTGACGTGATGGAAGACGTCTTAGCAGCGTTCAGTAAAGCCTGCACATCAACAACATTTCAGACATGATTCAGAGATCATTAAAAACTCCTACAATTTGTGTTATTGATCTGGAATGATTTGAATTACCTGATAAAAGTTGCAGCTGCTGATCGGTGTTTACAAGCTGTTTTCTTCGTTCACGTTCGGATGATGTGGTTAGTCCGTTCAAGTGACGTGTTGCTGCTGCAGGTCTTGTGAAACCGCGTCCATGCACAGCTTTTGAATTTGCGCTGGTCTTTTAACAACAGGAGACCGCAACAACATGCTAATAATGCTAACGCGTGCTGCAAGATGCCGTGCTGAAACTGTCGCATAGAGCAGACGTCACGTCACTCCTTGAGTCCTGTCTATCACTCGTCAAACTCTCAGCTGCAGGTAGGAGGAGGAACTTTACCTCAGCTCCGTGTGAGTCCAGTTTCTGTCAGGCATGCTGGTGTCAGGTTTCACAACCGGCAGCTTGCTTTGATGCGAGTAAAGGGAAGGGGCTGGTCGGAAGAGTGCTGAGAGATTTCATTGGATTAGCTCGATGTCGTTCAAGAAAATCAACCAATCGGCCATCGCGATTGACATAAAAATAGCTATAATTTATTTTTTTGGTTCATGAGTGACAGGACCGCCCGGGCGGCCCATAAATCACATAAATCACCGACGGCCCACCGGGAATTTGCCCGGTATGCCCGAATGGCCAGTCCAGCACTGCAGCAAGGAGTTGGTGGCCAGTTGCTGTAAAACAAAGAAAGTATTAATTCATATTTGACAATAAACAAAACAGTGTTATGTATAGTTAAACTGTATGCTTATACACATTGATGACAGGATTGCTATTTTTTTTTCTGTGACAGCATGTCACCAATGCTCCCAGCTAAACTGTGCGAACAACTTACAGAAACAGAGAAATGGCTGAAATGTTTTCAAAGATGCAGTGCTGTCAGACCTAAAATAATGTTAATAAAACATGTTTGTCTTGTGGAAACTACTACTGTATATTTTTTCAACGCAAAAAGAGTTCAAATGATAACAGGCTAACAGTGCAGTGGTCTGTTCATTTTTATACAGCTGCACAGTGTTTGATGAAATTTTACTCACCTGTTATTTCTTCAGGGGGTTGAAGGAAGAATCTCCTTGCATGTCGCAGGTTGAAACTTCAACACAGGCAGTGGACTGAGGTACAGAGAGGTCTAGTAGAACTAGCTAGCTGCTTATCAACTGTCCAGTAGCATTCTGCTGCGGGAGGTTGTTCTCTGTTTTGTCTGTTTCCCATATCCAAGATGTAATGTAGGAACGTAATCCACGGAGTTTGGCCATGCCAGATAAAAAATACTGATTACACCCTTTGATGTTTTGTGTCGGGGTGAAGTCCTGCCGGCGAAGCGCTTGAAGCCATAACTTCCTTCTTTTAGTCGCTTTACTCGACTTTCCTAGAGGGACTTGGTAAAACAAACAAGTCTCACCTTCTTCTTTTACTCGTTTACGTTGCCTCGAACAATTATAAACACAATAAAAGTCATATTTCCCCACCGCGACCGGTGGCAGTAATGAAAACACTCCGACGTTAGCCCTAGCTTCTGGTTGATTCTCGAAAAATGCGAGTGCGCATGCGCAATGACGTAACTGGTAAAAGGTCTATTAGCTACATTTTGCCGGGGTGGCGCAACAAAATGAATCAGGGTTCTATGGCAAGTCAAATGGGCCATTAATAGCCACTTTTACCTATTAGCCTACTTGATATAACAGCATGCCATACTACTCCAGTGCCATCTAGCTGTTGAAAATGGTATTGTTCAATATTTTTAGTCTGAATGAATGAAAATGGTCCTATCTCAGCCAAAAGCTGCTCATCGCTCCTCTCAAACAGGCATCTTCAAAGAACAAACCTTCACCATGGCTCAACGAAACGACGCGAGCTCTTCGACAACGTTGCAGAAAAGCAGAACGAAAATGGAAGCGCGACCGGCTTCATGTATCTCAAGGAATACTGAGAGACTGTCTCTGTGAGTATCATAATGCTGTGAAACAGGCCAAATCACAGTACCTCTCCAATTTAATCTCCACCAGCTCCAACCGGCCGAGGACGCTTTTCAGCACACTCCAGTCTGTCATCAACCCATCTGTCAATGTTCTGAAAACTGCCACACAGTCTACCTGCGATGACTTTCAGAGCTATTTTGTCAACAAAATAGACTCTATCAGGCAGAACATTGTCAGTTCATCCAACACCATCCAGTCTTGTGCGTCTGCAATAACCACAGCTGTTTTTGACCAATTTGACCTGGTTTCACTCCCTCACCTCACCAAGGTGGTTCAGCAGATGAAACCAACTAACTGTTCTCTGGACATCATTCCCTCTAAAATGTTCAAACAGTCCTTTGATGTAATTGGTCCTTGTGTTTTGTCATTTATTAACAGCTGTCTATCTTCAGGTTTTGTGCCATCTGCTTTCAAACATGCTGTGGTCAGGCCTCTTCTCAAAAAACCAGGCCTAGATCCTACAGCTCTCTCTAATTTCAGACCAGTTTCACATCTGTCATTTCTATCAAAGGTCCTAGAAAAGATTGTTTTTATTCAACTTCAATCTTTTCTAGAACTCAACAACCTGTTTGAAAAATTTCAGTCAGGTTTTCGAGCTCGTCACAGCACTGAATCTGCACTGCTCAAAGTACAGAATGACATTCTTCTGTCCCTGGATGCAAAAAACCCTGCTCTGCTGGTGATGTTAGACCTCTCAGCAGCTTTTGACACCGTCGACCATCAGGTACTAATCAACCGCTTGTCTCAGCAGGTTGGCCTCCAGGGAGCTGTGCTTGAGTGGTTCAAATCTTACCTGTCTGGGAGAACTTTTTCTGTCATGATAGGCGATCTGTCCTCCTCTTCATCAACCCCTCTGACCTCTGGCGTACCACAGGGATCTATTCTAGGGCCAGTCCTCTTCTCTCTTTACATGCTGCCATTAGGATCAATCATTGCACGTCATAACCTGTCTTTTCACATGTATGCAGACGATTTACAAATCTATCTGCCAGTCACTCCCAACCCCTCACCCAGTTCAAACACTCTTGTCAACTGCTTAAATGACATTAAGCACTGGCTCTCTCAAAACTTCCTCCACCTAAACACAGATAAAACTGAATGCATTTTATTTAGTGCTCCTGGTGACACCAGCAACATCCTTCCCAGTCCCAGTGTTGGTTTTCCCCTCCCCCATTTCAACCCGGTGGTCAGAAATCTTGGAGTGCAGCTTGACTCCAACTTAAAGTTTGATAAACAGATCAGTTCTGTTGTCAAGACCAGCTTCTTTCAGCTCCGACTGCTCTCCAAAGTAAAGTCATTTCTCAGCCGTGGTGATCTGGAGAAGGCCATCCATGCCTTTGTGACCTCCAGACTTGACTATTGTAATGCTTTGTATGTTGGTATTAATCAATCCTCCATCTCCCGTTTACAGCTTGTACAGAACTCTGCCGCGCGCTTTTTGACCAACACACGAAAATATGAACACATCACTCCTGTCCTGTCCTCTCTACACTGGCTCCCGGTTCAGTTCAGGATACAGTTCAAGCTGCTCCTGTTTGTTTTCAAAGCTCTGAATGGACTTGCACCTCTCTACATCTCAGAACTTTTGAAAGCCCATCAGCCCGGCAGAGATTTACGATCTGCCAGTCAACACCTGCTGGAGGTGCCTCGCTCAAGGTACAAACAATGGGGAGACCGGTCATTTTCTGTTGCCGGCCCTAAAGCCTGGAACAGTCTCCCCCTTGAGCTGCGTGCCACCTCTGATCTGACTCTGTTCAAAACCAGACTGAAGACCCACTTGTTCAAAAAAGCTTTCAGTGTGTAACTTTTATTACTTTTGGTATTTTAATATGTAGCATTTTTTATTTCCATTGCCTTTTTATTTCCACTTGTTCAAATAAGCTTCCAGTGTGTAACTTTTATTACTTTTGGTATTTTAATATGTAACATTTTTTATTTCCATTGCCTTTTTATTTCCACTTGTTCAAAAAAGCTTTCAGTGTGTAACTTTTATTACTTGTGTTATTTTAGTGTTATTTTAGTATGTAGCATTTTTTATTTCCATTGCCTTCTTTTATTGCTGTTGTTTCCTATTCTATTTTCATTGATTTATTGTTCCAGTTTATTCATCTTTTTATCCTGTTAAGCACCTTGGTCAATGCAAGGCATTGTAGGAAGGTGCTATACAAATAAAGTTTATTATTATTATTATAAAAGCTGGTTTATAAATATGGGGGAAAAAATCCATCAATACGTAGCTTCGCCTACGTATTTTTTATTTTTATTTTTTCCTTCCTCGCTTTGCAAGAGGTGGCAGCTTCGTTGCTCCCCCCCGCCCCCCATATTTTTCCTTTTCCCTGCTCTGCTCTCTGTTTGTCTGCAGCTCCTCAGGCACTCATTTCCCGAACGTAAATTGAGATTATGGATTTGGTATCATGGACGATCAACTCTATGGACAAGATTTTTTCAACAAAACGACAAGGTCCGGGGGAACCAGCTTGCCCAGCACAGACGCACTCTTGGGGATAAGTCATGGACTCGTGGGGAGAGTGGAAGGTGATGTGTCTCTTAGTCCTGTCTGTGGAGGACGTTGAAGATATTTACATAATTGGATTTATGATAGTAGGGGCTCTGCTTTTTGGCATCTGCGGGGCTCTCTATCGGAAACTGAGGAAGACTTCGGCTACAGTTTCGACCATGACAAAGCTTCCGAGTCAAAGTGAAGGTTTGATCCGTGCCGTGACCTAGCTAAATCAGCTGATTTACGAGCTTAACCATAAGGCGGAGGCGATATATGAGAATTGTAGGCCACCTGCGGCTTCTGGGACTCATCAGCGTGGTGGGTTCAACCTTGAAGGAGATTCATAGCATGGATCAGTTGAATGGATTCCCACAATTTGGCCACTTTGGAATTGGATCGTCCAGATGGACTCCAAGGCTGAAGGAAAAAAATCTGTCTGCCTGAAGAAAATCAACAATCAAGCTTATCTGAATCTGACTCCCGCCAGCCTTGGAAATGGTCTGACTATCAAATTTCTCCTGGGTCATGAGTAACCAAGGATAACAACTGCATCTATCGCACCCCCCGGAGAACTTTCTGTGCAAGCTTATCATAACTGCTGGCTGTACAACATCATCAGAACTGTGGATGATCTGAAAAAGGCTCATGGACAAATCTCACCACCTCAACCCTCAAATGCATATGTAATCTGTTTTAACTGTGCTTGCTGGTAGAGTTTTTTGATGTCTCAAATCGTGTCCTGATAGACAAGATGTGAAAGCTCTTTTTTGTAATACCCCTATCTACTCTCATGGTTCTTCTCCCCTTTTCATATCTAAGATTATTATTCTGATAAGGAATAAGATGGCCGCGCTGATAATTAGCTGCAGCTTCGTACATTTAGTCCTTCTTTCGGGCGACTGTGCGTGCATATTCCCGTTGTATCTCGGTGCAATGTCAATAAAGATTATTCTGATTCTGATAAGTCGCAGGACATGCAAATTATGCAAAAAAATCCTGCAACTTATAGAGCAAAAAATACGGTAAGCATCCTAGCTTTAAACCCAGCACTTACAGCTTGCATTTGAGTTGCATTATGCTGTGCAAAAATGGGACGACTCAACACACTTTGCATTAAGTGCAACAGTTTTATTGCATTATCTGTCGACCTCCAAGTGAATAGGTACTGCTTCAGGTACAGACTCTTTAGCTGTGAGTAAAACGATGTGGACAGCACAAAATACACTGGCAGAAATACTTTAGTTCAGTAGCAGCCACTTGTTCATCTTTGTGTTGGGGAAGATCGTGATGCACTTCTCAAAGGCCAGAGGCATGAAAAGACAAAGTCTGGGGAGACGTCTGAGAATCTATGGAAGCACAAGATCTTAAAGTTTTCTTAAGAAAAAAGGACATTCAGTTCAGAGGGCTTTGAAAATTTAGAAAGTCTGAAGTGTGGGCTGAGGGTAACTATAGACTCATGGACTATCATGAGAAGAGGATTTAATTTTTCTATCAGTGGTGTTAACAGGTAACCAATTCTAACAACAGTCACAGCAAACCTTAAACTACAAAGAAACTCATTCATACACTGTAATCAGCTTTAAATAATAAAATCTGGAAAAATTTATATTTACAATGAAAAACATTCAAATAAATATTTCAAAAACTTCTTAGCTTTTAAAAAATAGTAAACAAGAACATCCATCCATCCATCCATCCATCCATCCATCCATCCATCCATCCATCCATCCATCCATCCATCCATCCATTATCTTTACCAGCTTCTTCCTTTTCGGGGTCACTGGTGCCCATACCCACCAGTAACTGTGCGAGAGGTAAAAAGCTTTAAATTTAAAGTAATAATAATCATTTATTCAATTTGTACTGCACTTTACATTTTACAATCTCAAAGTGCTACAATATAAAATAGCTAGAGTCGATAAAACATGGACTAAAAAACACAAAAAAAAACTACAAACTAAAAGCAGCAGGATTAAAAATACCTTTAAACACTATAAAATCTTGTAAATAAAAAGGTCTTCAGTCCTTTCTTAAAACTTTCTGTAGTCTGGGGTATCCTCAGATGGTCGTGGAGGTTGTTCCACAGACGAGGAGCAGCAGAGCAGAAGGCCCTGCCACCCATGGTGCACGTTTTGTCCATGGAGGGCGGAGCTGGTAGGAATTTGGGGAGCATTTCCACGAATGGCTGAATCAGTCAGCAACTGAAAAGATTATTATTATTATTTACCTGGGAATGTGCACTAGTTAAACAAGGTGCTGTAAATTAAAACAAACAAACAAAAAAAGTTATATAGGGAGAAAATACAGAAACGAACAAAATTAGAAGGTGTGACAATGATCTGAAATAGAAACTGGGCTGAATGCATATTGAGAGAAGTAAGTGACTACGCCAAATTTACACTACATGCGGTCCGGCTCCGCCCCGCTCCGCAGGTCGCAGCTGAGCGTTTCAAGTCCAGTTTCCACTACCCCCGCTCCGGTCCGCCTGGATGCGCCGCTCCGAGACGCATGCGCGGGAATTGCGAGATCGCGCGATAAATCAAGTGACAAATAAGTAAGTCAGAACAAAACAATTCATTCGGTGGAAGAAGGAGAACAACAGTAGAGACTGCTGCCTTGATCTTCTCTCGTAAATGAGCGACAGGACATGGTTTGAGCGACAGGAAGTGATGTATTACATTTCAGAATAAAATACTTTTTTATTTATTTATTTCTTGTATTGCGTTTGTAGGCGTAGTCATAAATGATAGTTTGACAGCATTTTTGTACAAATAAATCCGTATAGAGCTAGGATTAGTCCGCTTGTGGTAATTTTATTTTGTAAATACGGATGTTGTGCTCGTTCCTTTTCCTATTGGTGCGACGTAATCTTTAAAAGTTGACTCCGGCACAGCTCCGGCGTCTGGCAGAAATAGGATCAATTCTAATTTTGACGGACTGCCGTCCGCTCGCCGCCGCCGTGCGGAGCCAGTGTAAACGCTCTCATTGATTATAATGGGTGCGTATTTGCTGCGGAGGTCGGACCGGAGCGGGGCGGAGCCGGAACGCATGAAATGTAAATTGGGGGAAATAATAAGTCTCTATCAAGTTCCACACCGTTTAACAGAACACAGCATTTCCAAAAATATGTAGACCAGGAAAAAATACTGTGCACAGAACAACGGTGAGCCAGCGGCACCAACCATAGCAATAGCAAATCCAACTTTTACACAACTTGGAGACATAAAAATTAAACAACATCAATTCAAATATTCAACAGACAAAAGCAAACATAATGTCCACCTAGATATGGATTTTCAGAGAGACCTGGTCATGAATGCCTCTTTGATCCGTAACTAGGGATGCACGATTCACAGTTTCTTACATCCGATCCGATCCCGATACTTTGTTCTGGGTATCTGCCGAAACAGATCAAGTTCCGATATCATCATCAAGTGTGTTACACCATATTCTGTGACTACTGTTTAACATTGTGTGAGTTAAATCCAATGAAGATACTCTGAGCCTCACAACAGGAAACACCCAAACTTTAATAGCGCACATGAGGCAGATCTATATCACAGACGTCCATCTCACTCATGGTGTGGCCTGTAACACTAAAATACCGCTAAGCATTATGGGAAAGACAACACAGTCCACTCCCCGTTTATATTCACTAATAAAATCTTGGAGCTATTGGAAAAGAGTTTTAATAAAAAAGTTTTTTGTGTGGAGACTTTTTTTAATTTAATTTAATTTTTTTATTTAAAGTTTTTATTCATTTTACATATTAATAATAAAAAACACATAAAAGATAATGGGAAAAAAAACATTTCATAAATTTGTGAAATAATTAAATTTAATTAAATTTAATATTGATGTGGGAAATGAAAACATATTCAAATAACATCAATACATTTATAAATTCAACGTATAGTTTAAATCTGTATCCGTTGATCAAAGCCAACAAGAATTACAACTCATGGTACCACAATCAAAAATGAAACTTAACAGTGGGGCAGTCAACCACCACATTAGTTTTAGTTTTAGAGATAATTATGTTTATAGGTTTTTTAAATAGGTTTACAGATTCATATTTTTTGCTTTTTGTCTGTGAAACAAGGTCAGAGGAAGCTGTTTCTGGTTCGGTCGATTGAACCTGTTGTTACACTATATTCTGTGACCTGCAACAGTGCATGCCACACCACCCCCTATGGTCACAATATACTGTAGCGGTTAAAGCTCCACTGACATGATTTTTTAACTTTTCAAAAAATGGCACAACATATATAAATATTAAGATTGACCCCTGACCGTTTTTGCGAAAATAATGTTAAATGAATGAAAATTCCTCTCAAAAATTGTTTAAAATTAGCGCCGTTTTTTTAGATGGAAAATTCGGGTTTTCCGGTCACGTGTTTGTGACGTCAGATAAAGGAATTCCCTCCAACCGCACATTGAATACAATGGACAAATATATCAAGAATCAAGAATCAAGAATCAAGAAGGTTTATTAACATTGCATCAATTTTCACTAATACAACGTAAATATGTAGTTGCAGCATCCAGGAGAGAGAATGAGTGCAAAAAGCTGCAGCTCAACAAAGCACATGACATGTTCATCAACACATGATATGTTTATCAACACATGATATGCTCTTAGCGCGGCCAGTCCCAATCTGTCCCCAGATGAAGGTCAAAAGCAGGAAAACAGGCAGAGACACGGGGATTCACAGCATTGATATTAAAAAAAGATGAATCACATTTTGTCTTCAAGACACCGCGTGATCCAGTAAAAACCATATCAAAAGCACATTTAGTTACAATAACAAATGGAGATACGGCAGGCAAGGAGATAAGTCTGTGAGTAATTTCAGACAAAC
>JBBPBX010043973.1:14264-27671 GCA_038048925.1 Garcialebias charrua
TGAACAATTATCGACCGATCTCTAAACTCTGCATCTTAGCCAAGGTTCTAGAAAAACTGATAAACTCTCAGATCAAAAATTATCTGGACTCATTTAACATCTTACCTCTCCATCAATCTGGTTTCAGGAAAAAACACAGCACAACAACTGCTTCTCTGAAGGTTCTGAATGATGTTGTTGAAGCATTGGATGCTAAGGATTATTGTGCTGCACTTTTCTTAGATCTGTCTAAAGCTTTTGACACTGTGGATCATAACATCCTGTGTCATAAGCTCTCAGAAATCGGTTTCTCTGATCACACCATCGGTTGGTTTTCTAACTATCTTTCCAATCGGAGGCAATGTGTTCAACATAACGGTACTTCTTCCAGCTATTTAACAGTTAAAAATGGTGTACCACAAGGCTCAGTTTTAGGACCAACCCTCTTTACAATCTACATAGCTAATGTAGGTCAGAGCATCCCTGATGCATCCTTACATTTCTATGCTGATGATACAGTTGTTTATTGCCGAGCTAAAACAGTAGCTAAGGCTTTCCAGTTACTGCAATCCGCTTTTGACATCATCCAGTCAGATTTGTTCCGTCTCAAACTTGTCCTAAATGCTGATAAAACAAAAGGAATGTTTTTTTCAAGTAGGAAGGCGGTTCCAACAGATCTTCCTCTGATTTTATCCTCAAATGGTGTCCCTATTGAGTTTGTTGATTCCTATAAATATCTGGGTATACTGGTCGATTCACATCTCTCTTTTAAACTCCACGTGGAAAACCTAGTGAAGAAATTGAAAGTTAAACTGGGTTTCTTTTTCAGAAACAGATCATGTCTAACACTGAATGTTAGGAAACGCCTTGTATCTGTGACTTTCCTTCCCTCCATTGATTACGGTGACATTCTCTACATGAATGCTCCTACAAGCACCCTGCGGATGTTGGATGTTGTCTATCATGGTGCACTAAGATTCATAACTGGTTGTGATTATCGTACCCACCACTGCACCCTGTATTCACTGGTTAACTGGACATCATTAACCTCACGCAGACTCTTCCACTGGTACATTTTCATCTTCAAATCACTTCTTGTAAGTAAGTAAGTAAGTAAGTAAACTTTATTTATATAGCACCTTTCACAGACATTGACATCACAAAGTGCTTCACAAGCAAAAATAAAAAGAGAAAAAATACATAAAATTAATTAAAAGCCAGTCTGAATAAATACGTTTTAAGATCTTTTTTAAAAGAGTCGATAGAGTCTGAGCTGCGCAGTGACAGAGGGAGAGCGTTCCAAAGCCTCGGGGCCATCACTTGGAATGCTCTGTCTCCACGTGTTTTAAAATACGTTCTTGGTACCATCAGTAGCATTTGATTTGAAGATCTCAAAGTCCTGGTGGGACGGAGAGGCTTCAAAAGGTCCGATAAATATTTGGGAGCCTGACCATGCAATGCCCTGAAAGTTAAAACCAAAATTTTAAAATGACTCCTGAAATGCACGGGGAGCCAATGCAGGGAGGCCAGAACAGGAGTGATATGAGCTCTTCTATTGGTTCTAGTTAGCAGCCTTGCTGCAGCATTTTGCACAGACTGAAGTCGAGTCTGCTGCCCTCATACATCTCCTCCTACATGTCTTTGCGTGAGTGCAGCTACAGCGTGCGCTCTCAGGACATGATTACCTGCAGTGTTCCGTCAGTGAGGACTGAACTTGGAAAAAGGGCCTTCTCCTACTCTGCTCCTGCTTCATGGAATATCTTACAAAAAGATCTGAAGCTCTCGACCTTGACTTCTCTAAATGGTTTTCAGAATCTGTATGAATCCTGGCAAAAACCAATGCAGATCTGTTCCTGTCTTTGATTTTATACGTCTACCTTATAATGTTTTGCTAGTTTTTTGATACTTGTTTTAAAAAAAAAAGTATTTCTCTCTTTTGTTTTTTTCTCTTTTGTTTTCTATTGTTTATTGTTTATTGTTTAAGGAAATTCTACCATTGCTGTTCATCGTTCTTTAGTTTTAGCAGGTCGCTTTCGTAAATGAGCCATGAGGCTCAATAAGATTTACCTGACTAAATAAAGGTTGAATGAATTGGTCAATATTAGCGATAAAGTTAAATATCGGACATCGGCCATTCCATCAAAATAACTTATGGATATAAAAGGTACAAATTTGCTCCGTTTAAGTGTGGTCATTGTGTTAGAGATGTGAAATGGCATGAATAAATTTGACATTAAACCTAATCCAAGTTGAAGTGTTACATTATTTTCAGTCCCTTTTTGGCATCTGCTTTTAGTAGCAGGCCAAACTGACAAAGACCATGCAGAATAAATGTAGTATTTTAATTCCACAGCAGAGAAAACTATGTAGTGTAGTCTCTGTAAGTAGGTCTAGGGAAAAAATATCAGTATTGGTATAGATTATTGGCCAAATAAGTTTTAACATATTGTCATATCGGATATCGGCCAAAAATCCAATATCGTTCATCTCTAATATATATTGTATAAAACAAGCATCTTGTTCAATCTGCTCAAAATGTGCGTTGGGGATGAGTTTTAGCTACTGTCACAAGTTTGGCTCAAAATATGTAAAACTGGTTGAGTTAAAGTCATTTTGGGGCTTTAAAAAAAAAAAGTCAGTTGGCTGTGGTGACCATCTTAATTTGAGCTGACGCCAATGTGTTGTAGAGGCACTTCCAATGATTACTTTCAATAGAATTCATTCTGTTGTTTATGAAACATTGTGGTAACACACACACACAAGGCCAAAGACATAATGGACAGCTTTTATTGAAATTTTGCGCAGCACAAGTCAAACTAATTAAAGAGCTTTGTTTTACAGAAATGTGTACAAGAAGCACTAGAATAACTGATGAAAAGTTTTTTTTTAAATCTGCATCATGTTTCTGCAGTGAATGTTTGAGCATCGAAAAATAACCAGTGGTGTAAAAGAACCCTGACATTTATAATCATTATGTGATCAGCTGACCTCTCTGAGGCCACGGCGATCTGCTAGTTTACTGCTGGAGGCAAACTTCCCCACCACCCCACTGTGACAGGTGCATAAAAAGGAACCAAGGTGTCTGTGGATGAAAGATAAGACAGCACAAAGTGTTGCAGACCGAAGCTGAACGTGTCTTGGGGTCAAAAGCTCAGGTGTCAGGATTTTATCTGCATGGACATTGTTTAGGGCGTCAGTCAACGCTATCAGATGGCCTTGTCTGACAGACAGCATTAGATGTGTAAGAGAAATGCTGAAAATACAGTTAAATAAACCAAACGGTTGCAGATTTGAGCTGAAAAAAGCCAATCTGCTCCACCCAGGATTTTGTTCTGCTGGATTCAATAACTGTTTAAATGCTGATTCAGCATTCACGCTATTGTTTTCCTGTTTATGGCTTCAGAAAATATTTTATACTCCATCTATTTCTGCACACCTTGTGCTATTTTAACTTTTCTTTTATTAAAAAAAAACATTGGGTTAATCAGGAATAGTGTGCTATAGTTTTTAATACTTGTATATTTATTATTTTTATTTTATTTATTTTTATTTGTAACAGCCATGCTCGTTTTCTTCACACCTATAGTTTTTGTTTTCCTGCAGATAGAAGCTCCACAGGCAGACAAGGAAATGACAATATTTACGGTACTAGGAAAACTGAAAAATTATCTATCATAAATGCTTTAAAAAAAGCGCTGCATTGTGTCTTTGTGGATTTAGAAAAAGCGTATGACAGGGTGCTGAGGGAGGAGGTGGTATTGCATGAGGAAACCTGGAGTGTATGTTAGACTGGTACACAACATGTGTGAGGACAGCAAGACAGTGGTGAGATGTGCTGTAGTAGTGACAGATAGATTCAAGGTGGAGGTGGGAGTGCATCAAGGATCGGCTCTAAGCCCCTTCTTGTTTGCTCTGGTGATGGACCTACTCTGGCAGGAATCCCTATGATGTTGGATCCCTATGATGATGACTATGATGTTTCCAGATGACACTGTG
This sequence comes from Garcialebias charrua, assembly GCA_038048925.1. Classification (NCBI taxonomy): domain Eukaryota; kingdom Metazoa; phylum Chordata; class Actinopteri; order Cyprinodontiformes; family Rivulidae; genus Garcialebias; species Garcialebias charrua. Next base: position 18,240 of record JBBPBX010043973.1, read on the forward strand.
ATCCAGCAAGGCCGAGCTCCATTTGTGGCACTGGCATGTTGTACTGACACTTCCTGTGGCATGCCACAGTTTTTGTGGCATGCCACAGTTTTTGTGACATGTGCCACAAGATGGCAGTGTTTTCAGCATGTCAATGCCTATTTTCGCCTAATTACTCATCAAATTACTCATTTATACTGCCTCTTACTAAAATATTGATTCAAAATTGTGACTGTATTGCTTTTTAAATCATAGAAAACATTTATTTAAGGGACATTTACTTGTTGTGGGGGACATGTAGTACTGACACTTCCACTTCCGGTGGCATGCCACAGTTTTCCTGCTGTCTCTCCTGTGGTGATAACAGGGCGCAGGTGGAAGAGAACTTGGAGAGGTGGAGGTATGCACTTGAAAGAAGAGGAATGAAAGTCAGCCATAGTAAGACAGACTGCATGTGTGTGTGAGTGAGAGGGAGGCCAGTGGAACAGACAGTGAGGCTACAAGGAGCAGAGGTCACAAAGGTGCAGGACTTCAAGTACTCGGGGGCCACCGTCCAGGAAAATGTGGAATGTGGTAAAGAGGTGAAGAAGAGAGTCCATGCAGGATGGAATGAATGGAGAAAAGTTTCAGGAGTGATTTGTAACAAAAGAGTGTCAGCAAAGCTCAAAGGAAAAGTTTACAAGACAGCGGTGAGACCAGCTATGTTGTATGGCTATAACTTAAATGTGTGGTCAGATTAGATCATTTCAGACACAGATAGACAGAAATAAGATTTTATTTTATTTTTTACACTGAAACTTGCTAATTTCAAAGATAATTTAAGAAAGTATGAACATCATCTTGGGCAACTGGTAGAGCTGCTGCCTCTCAGTGAGCAGGTTCCTGGTTCAAATCCTGGTCTGGCCTTTCTGGGTGGAGTTTGCATGTTCTCTCCGTGCATGCGTGGGTACTCCGGTTTCCTCCCACAGACCAAAAATATGCATGTTAGGCTGATTGGTAACTCTGAATTGTCTCTAGGTGTGAGTGAGAGAGTGAATGGTTGTTTGTATCTATGTGTCCCTGTGATGGACTTGCGATCCGTCCAGGGTGTCCCCCGCCCCTCGCACAGTGACTGCTGGACATGGGCACCAGCGACCCCCGTGACCCAAAATGGAAGAAGCAGGTAAAAAATAATGGATGGATGGATGGATGGATGGATGGATGGATGGATGGATGGATGGATGGATGGATGGATGGATGGATGAACATCATTTTCCTCTCTGGACCTTTGGTGATCAGTCAAACCTTCACTGACTGTCAGGTTTAAAGAGATTATAATCTGACCCACAGTAGAGGTTGTCACTGGGGAATTGCGAGCCTAAATCACAAACACCCAATACTAGGACATAGTTACATATAAATATACTTTGTGTATTACTGTACTTACTGCTACGTGAGGACAAAGTAACAGGGTCTGCATTGGTCTAACAGTATACAGAAAATATTCTTGTATTGGTCATTATGTGCCTGTTGCTATGGCACAGATTTTTATAACTACAATCTGGTAAGGTGAGGAGAAAACATGGCCGAACAAATACAAGTAATCCCACTGTAGGACTGTCCCACCCCAACACTTTAACAACCCTAACGACTCACTCTGGGTCTGTTTAACCACTCAGCTAAACTGTTTACTCCCAGTGGTGTGATGGGGAAGAGGAGGGGGGAAAAGATGCATAGCTGCTATTTTTACCACTTAGTGGTGCTTTCTGTGTAATTCTGGGCACAAGAGCATGTGTGAGCCGCCGTCGATGAATGTTGGTGTCACAGCTAAACAGGAGGCTGGCATGGCTCAAGGTGACCGTCTGCTTGAGCCTTCCTTGCTGTGGCCAAATCATAATGTCGCCCCTGGCAACGGGATGCTGCCCTGGTCTTGTGCCAACCTGCTGCTCTGTGCCAGACCCAGAACAATCAGAAGACCCGGTGTGAGGGACATGTCTCTCCTTCTCCTGTTTGTTCAGTCCTATTTCCATGCTTTCTTCCTGCTGTCGCTCTCATTCACGTCTAATCCGTCAATTCTCTCATCAAGGGAGTTTAAGTCCTCCAGATGTGCTAACTTCTGTTATCGCCTCCCCTGTCGTCCCGCTCAGCATTTAGCAAAATATCATCGTCAAGTTGCTTATCGAAAGTTCATTTCTTTGTGTTGTTGTTGAAGCAAAGGAGGATTTCATTAAGCCCGTGTAGGGAAAACCTCTTGACAAATTAAAATTTAGCAAACTTTTCTGCTTTGTAGGCCAGCTGACAGTAAAACCTGGAGGGCATACGCCTCCGCCACCCACGACACAAACAGGTAGAAACCTGAAACAGCAAAAAAAAACAACACATCGCTTTTCTCATTAGCAAAAGGAGAAATACACAAATTCCACAGCATATGGAGGAGTTCAGGCTGGGAGGTGTTCAAAGCGGCCTCACTGTTTTACGCCATATGGTGACACTAATTGCTGTTCTTTCACAGCGACGGAGAGGTGCGTCAGAAGAGACGGACAAAGGGAGGTAAACACAGCCTCCAAAACTGGGGCAAAAAAAAAAAAAGAAGTTTGGATCGTTCTGATGCTGCAGCGAGCGGCTTCTGCCGACTGACAGACTGAGCCTGAAGGGAGAAACTCATCATATCTGGTGGTGATTTATGGAATGAAGCTAATCTGAGAGAAGTTCATTATATAGAATGATAAGACAACTTTGTTATTCAAGTGTAGGCATGAATTAGGTATCTACATTACATGACAAAAAATAAATAAAAATTACAAGCAGGATTTTGCACACAAAAAAAAAGTTTAAAGGAACAATCACCGAACAAAGATCTCACTAAAGGAAGCAAAACCCATCTCTGCTAATTCTGTTTAAACTGCTTTTGGTACTTTTGTTAATCTTGTCATGCAGAAACTAACAAATATTCTCATCTGCACCTTTAGCATGAAAATCTAGAAAACTGACTGAATTACAGTCATTTTTAGGATTTTCTTCTTCATTTATTCAACCTTTATTTATACAGGCTAGTCTCATTGAGCCACGAGGACTCGTTTACAAGAGTGACTTGTACCAGACAGAACATATAAAATACAGACAACAATAACAGTAAACACTGACAACAATAAACTACAGTACAAATGCAGTTAAAATAAGAGAAGTGTATAAAACTATAAATCAGGGTGCAGTAAAACAGGATGAAACACTAAAAACATATTTGCTTTGATTTTTCTATTGACATTATCAAATGTTTGAAACCCCTTAAAGAAAGGATGGACAACTTCAGATCTTGTTGCAACGTGCTACAGGTTGCAGGAGCAGAGTAGGAAAATGGTAAATGGAGCTTATTTATATAGCGCTTTCTAGCCCCCTGTGAGGAGCCCCAAAGTGCTTTACAATACCAGCCATCCACCCATTCATTCAGACATTCATACACCGGTAGTGGTAGCCTGCCTTGCAAGGCGCCATCCAGACCTACCGCCTTTTTGCCAAGGCCTTTTTGCCTAAGGCCTTTTTGCCAAGTTCAGTCCGCACTGAGGGAACGCAGCAAGTGACCTGAGAGCGCATGTTGTAACTGCACTGACAGCGTGACATGGGGGAGGAGATATAAGAAGGTAGCAGACCAAGAAGGGATTTATAAAAGAAAATGAACCAGTGTGAGAGCCTACATGTAGATAATGATGACCAACTGACCAAGTACAGGGTGCAGTGATGGATACAGTAGTTACAGCCAGTTATGAATCTTAGTGCACCATGGTAGACTGCATCCAACATCTGCAAGCAGCTGGCAGGGGCATTCATGTAAATGATGTCACCATAGTCTATGGCCGGTAAGGTAGTGGTTACAAGGCGTTTTCTGGCATTCAGAGTTAAACAAGATCCATTTCTGAAAAAGAAACCCCGTTTTAATTTCAGTTTCTTTATCAAGTTTCCGATATGTGGTTTAAAAGACAGATTTACATCGACCAAAATTCCCAAGTATTTGTAAGAATCTACAAATTCAATAGGAACACCATGCATGGATGAGATAGGATGAAGAGTTGCTGGCACTAACTTTCTGTTGGAAAACAACGTCCATTTGGTTTTGTCAGCATTTAGCACCAGCTTGAGATGGAATAAGTCTGACTGGATGACGTCAAATGCAGACTGTAGAAGCTGGAAAACCTTGGCAACTGTGTTAGCTCAGCAATTAACAACAATGTCATCAGCATAGAGATGCAACAATGTGTCAGGAATATTTTGGCCTACATTATTTATATAAAATGTAAAAAGAGTGGAACCTAAAACTGAGCCTTGTGGCACACCATTGGTGACCGTTAGGAAGCTAGATGAAATACCATTATGTCGAACACATTGCCTCCGACCTGAAAGATAGTTTGAGAACCAGCCAACAGTGTACTAAAATGCAAAAGTCAAATAACTGCGGTGGCCATCTTGAAGTGGATTGACTTCAAGAGTTAATCAGTTGTAGATGTACATCAATTTATTACTTTTTGATAATTTTATTAAACTTCATTAATTGATTCATTGGCTATTTTGCTAACAGATAAACACACAAATACATACAGGCAAAAACATTTTCATCTACTTTTCACCTTTCAGCAGCAAGCAGTAAAAAAATGCATTTCTCTTTGTTTTACATAAAACATCCAACATGAGCTCACATTTAGCAGGACAAACAACACAAGCTGATCAGATAAATGATCCCATCCATCCATCCATCCAACCATCCATCCATCCATTAATTATATTTTACCCGCTTCTTCCTTTTTAGGTTGTGGGGGTCACTGGTGCCCATGTCCAGCTATCACTGTGCGAGAGGTGGGGTACACCCTGGACAGGTCTCCAGTCCATCACAGGGCAACATAGAGACAAACGAGACAAACAACCATTCACTCTCTCACACCTAGGGACAATTTAGAGTTACCAATCAGACTAACGCATTTTGGTCTGTGGGAGAGAACCGGAGTACCCGGAGAAAACCCACGCATGTACGGACAGAACATGCAAACTCCATCCAGAAAGGCCCTCAGCCGAGATTTGATCCAGCAACCTTCTTGCTGAGAGGCAACAGCTTTACCAACAGAGCCACCATGTCACCCAATAAATGATCCCATCACATTAAAACCTACAACATGATAGCCAAACGATTAAAAAATGCAAAAGACTAGCTAAAAGTAGTCAAAGGTTAAAAGCTAAAGTAAAGAAAAGGCAGCTGCAAGTAGCAAATGGCTAACTAAAAGCAAAAAAAAAAAGCTAACAGCCAAAGAAGAGCTAATATAATCAAAATAGGGAGACAAGTATTTGTTTGTAAAAAATCTTTGATGCTACAATTTAAACTAAACAACAACAAATTTCTCCATCTTTAAAGAGCAAAATGTTTTGAAATCAGCACACCTCTGCATTTGCTGTGCAATCTGCCTTTAAAACGGGCGTGACTTCTAAAATTAGATCAGCCGAACGGGACTCGTAGCGTGCGTCCACACCTGCACACAGTGATGCAGAGGAGCCACGTGGCTGCTGATGCTGCGGCTCTCACAGAAAGTGCCACCTCACAAGCCACACAGGGAGCAGCCATACTGGATCTGCTGTCACCTGACTTTCCCGCTAAATCGCAGGCGTCATCAATCTGATGCTGACAGAAGGGAAACATGAGATCCAAACACACAGAGAGGCATTGTTGCCTGAAATGTTTGTGTGTGCAAGGCGTGTGCTGTGAATGAAGAAAACTGGAGTTTCTGGTACAAATGCAAAAGAAGCTATGTTAGTTTAAATAAACTCAAATGTCTAATGAACTGCGAGTGGTTTTATTAAAAGTCGTGCCGTCAAGTTAGGTAAAAAGAAACAAGACTTCATCCATCCTGTCAGCTTCTGCAGGGATTAGCCGTCTGCTGGATCCCCATACAGAAACGTGTACTGTCACACATAATCTATCTTAAATGGATGCTTATTTTTTCTGTTTAAGTGCAATTCCTCATTCAGGATTTCTAATTTGACTGCTTACAGCAACATAAGCATTAACAGCTGCATTTATCTCCATCATTGTTCAAAAAAATTCAGCAGTGCAACTCAAATTAAAGTGCAATATTAGATCAAACATAACTTACTGTAACCCAAATGCTTCAGTCTGTTTGCAAACTGCAGCTTATGACATTGCAAAATTGTCCATGCCATATCAAGTAATGTTTTCAATTCAATTCAAAAATACTTTATTAATCCCAGAGGGAAATTAAACAAATAAACAGGAAATTAAATTTAACCGTGCAAACATAATTTCCTGAATTACAGAGAAAACGTCTTTCCTCAGTTCAGTTCAGTTCAGTTCATCCATACAGCACAAAGTCAAAGTAAAGGTCAACTCTAGGAATTGTAAAAATAAAAAAAAGAAATCCAAATCATACATTAAATTCTGTTTGAATTAGAGATTAAAACCAATCACAGAGAACATGTGTGAAAATCTCTTTTGCTTCACACAATCTGTGCAAAGTGAAGCACCAGGTCACCTTTAAAAATGCTGCAAACCAAGTTGTGTCAGTGTGAGTAAGCACTTTACCTTGCAGCCTCTGCACCACGTTGGCGATGTCTCTGTAGTGCCTGGGTGATGCCATGCTGCTGCCTTGAGGTCACCAAAGTCACGTCCCGGCTCCTGCGTTTTGTGTGTGTGCGTGCATGTGTGTGTCCACCTCTGCAGGACTCTCATGCTCTGACTGAGCAGCAGGTTGTGTTGCAGTAGTTTGCCATCTTCACACTGACTGCAGGATTACATCCCAAGTATTCATGCCCAGGTTACAGGGATCGTTGCCTGTTACAGTAGAAGGCTGCAATCCTCACACTCACCGACGCTCCTCCCCTGGTACTGATGATGTAAGAGCGCACTGTATGTGCAGGCGGGCATGTGTGTGTACTTCACATCTTAAAGCTGCCATCTCCCCTCCCTTGCCTGAGTGTTATCCTGCAGAGATTAGTTTCTGGTCTGGAAGTGCTGCCATCTGCTGTCCAACTGTAGGATTGTTCCTCAAACAGACCTCAGATCTGAAGGATGTCTTGCCTGCAGAAAAACACAGTACAGGAAAACAGAAGACAAGTTACAGCAGGGAACGTCTAACTTACTTTGTATATTGCATGGCTGACAGCTGAAAGATGAACGTGGATGTGTGTGTTTGTGTGTGTGTGTCTTTTACTAAAATATCTTATCAAAGTCAAGTCAAAGTCAACTTTATTGTCAAAACTGCGATATGTACAGGACCTACATAGATTGAAATTACATTTCTCTCAGACCCCCGGTGCAACAATAACCATTTAAACATTAAAACGTTTAATAAACATAAGCATAAAATGAACCACCAGGCAAATTTTAATGAAACATACAGAAATTGTGACAAGATAAGAAATACAAGATAATCACCACTTTACAATAAAAATTTGATTTATTCTGACAATTTTACCAATATCGTGCTAAATTTTGGTGTGATAATAGCCGAGAGGCGTTCACAACATCAAGGGTTCATCTTATTGCACAAGATCTTTGCTTGCAGCACTTGTTTCAAACTCAAGGCCCGAGGGCCAAATGTGGCCCTTGTTAACATTTTATCTGGTCCCCCAAGATGATATTTTAGAAGTAAAATTTAGTGCAGACTTCTCATAGCAGCCAACTTTGAAACAATGAAAAGTTAGTTACAATTATTTTCGTGATTTTTTTTTTAATGTTATGTGGAAACAGTGAGCGAGAACGTCAAATGAGAACAATGAGACTCTTGCTGAGGAACCTGCAAATTAAAAAAAGATGTTGTGTGTCTGACTGGAGGAAATGCGTTGACTGAAATTGGCCCTTGGTTTGAAATAGGTTTTTAATTTTGGCTCCCTTTTGTAACAGAGTTTGACTGCCCCTAGCTTATAGCATTAACTTTATTTTTTTAATTTTACAAAAACAAGTAAAGGCAACGGGCATTCTGTCAAGAAATGATGGACGTAAAATTAATTTTTATAGTTTGTGTGCTGGTTTTATGCCTGCCCACAAAGACACATGGAGACTCTGGGACACATAGAGACAAGAGACCAACAAACCATCACTCACACCTACTGACAATTTTAGAGTTACCAATCAGTCTAACATGGCTAGGCTAATTTCTTTCAGGGCAAAGGAGAATTACTGCACTTTACAAATCACATCATTTACAGCACACTATAGTATCTTTAACATAGCAGACCTCTCGTTTAAAAAAGCACAAGAGCAAAAGCGTGCAACTCGATAGAAACTAATCAAAGACAACAATAAAAACATAAAACACCCATCTCTGCCTATAATCACCTCTAAGAAATACAAACTCTAGACCACTCTGCTGCACACCAGATCAATGCCACTCTTTGAAATGCAGGCAGGAGGTGTGATGAACCGCTCGGCTCCGAGCACTTATCACAACGTGTAATCCCATTAGACAGGACCTTTCGTCATCCTCTCCGGAGACTTCTTGGACGAGCTGGAAGAGCAGCCACGACGCTCTGACCAGCAATGCCTTTCAATAAAGGCATCAAACAAGGACAGTAAATTCTTCAGGTGTTGCCAACGACTGGCAGCAGGTGAATGAGAATCTGAAGGAACAGCCCTGATAAGAGTGTTGCTGTGTCCAGATTCTTTTATCCAACAAAACCAACCACATAAACTCAATATACGCATTGGTGTACGCTGTCATGTAAAAATGAAAATAAACATGGCCCAAAACGAGTAAATAAGTAAACATGCATCAGATTTAGAGTTGTCCAATCGCAGCTACCACAGCAAAAATCTCAGATGTGGATTTATCTTTCCTGCAGAGTGGCTTACAGCTACACATGTCAGAACCTACTGTTTGAAATGCAAGTGCACTGAAATGTTGCAGAATAGGCTGAGCCCTCTGCAGCAGCAGCAGCAGACTGCTGATTCCTGCATTTTTACACAGCTCAGCTTGGGGTGACCTCTAAAATTCAGAGTCCCCGAGGACCAAACAGATCCAGCGAGAGTGGAGCACACAATGCTGCAGCAGAGAGGAGCCGAGACAAAGCTTATGGGTCAATAGGAAATCTTCTGCCGGTGGCAAAAAATAAATAAATAAATAAACTACCCTTTAAAATCCGTTGACTTATCTAATCATTGCACAGGCAGAGAGAGCTCGGACCAGAACCACTGGAGTGGTAATCTCGTCAATTCTTAGTCAGCACTTTTCTAAAACCTCATTAGAAAGTTTGTTGTCATGCTGAATGTCAAATGAACAAAAGGAAACAGAGATAATGCTGCAAATCTATTTTATGTAGGAGCCGAGGGAAACCTGAGCAAAAGTGTTACCACTTTTTACCTTTTTTTTATATGTACCTATAATTTAAAAAATATATCAAAATCCAAAAACTTGACATGGATTTAAATGTAATTAAAAAAAGATGCAATGATTTTCAAATCTCATAAACACATTTTACTTA
>JBBPBX010043974.1:0-17094 GCA_038048925.1 Garcialebias charrua
CATAGATATATATAGATATACAGTATATATATAGTATATATACAGTAGTTATAAATATAGTTATTTATTTATATAGATACCTATATTTATAACTATATATATATATACAGTATATATACATATAGATACCTATATTATATATATATATATATATATATATATATATATATATATATATATATATATATATATATATTATATATATACACAAATGAAAGAGTGGAGATCAGGTGGTTCTCTATGGACTTTAGATGTTTGGACAAGCTGACAATCTGGAGAAGCTGCACATATTTACTGACCTGACCCACTTAAGTGAAGACCAGATCAGTCACCTGGGCCCTGCTTGCTGTTCTGTTGCCCTGAAGGCTGCAGGTTTGGAAGAATTTGGAGTTAATTAAGTTCTGTTTAATTTCTGTCCAGTTTTATTAAAAAGTTATTTAAATCAAACTAAGTACACAACAGAGTATTTAACATCAGGGTGGATGCTCAGTGCTTTATTTATGGTTATTTAAGTCTGCGTTATGTAACGGTTTGATGATCCTTGTCACATATTTATTTAGGTTTTTTGTGTATTGTCTAAATAAATAAATAAAAAAGATTTTGTCGCTGTGTTCTTTCAAATAGAAAATTATTTCACTGCATGTTCATGAAGAATAAGACAAAGCAACAGTACTGTTCATCCAATCATCATTTTAATGTTTGCATGAAAACATGGTGACTATGAGAACATCCTGTGTTCCTGGGTTCCTCTTCTTCGGACGTAGAAGTACACCTCTGGGTGTAAAATCCTCATCGGAAGCCCATCGACAATGTTTCAAAACTAGATGCATAACACAGATAAAATGTAACACAAAGTAAGAGCTACACATAACTTATTGAAAGGGTTATACATAATTTACGATACTTTATTACAAATACGCAAAGATTTGAGAAGCAAATAGTCTATCCTTACCGGTGTTTTGACTGCGCCGACGCCATTACAACTGTGTTTACAAGCATGCGCGTTCACGAGACAGCCAAGCTGTGGAGGAGGAGCTAAGGAGGCGGAGTTGCAGGTCACCCAGAGTGCAAGGGGGAGGAGGGAGAACGGTCTCTGTTCAAAATTTTTCTAAGTTTCAGGGCTTTGCAGAAATCGCAGATAGTACCTTTAATGTTATTGTAGAACATATTTTGAAGCTTCTACCTGCTGATATGAATTGTTTACCCAGGTAACACATTTATTAGCTGTATCACAGAAAATGTTAGGAAATATTAGACCATCATATTAATTAATTTCGTATCTAGAAATTGCTTACATACAAAATGTTAAAGCTGATGTGGTTGAATTTGTAAATAAAATTACAATGGTTTAATAATGGTGACTTTATTACATAAACATGAAAAAAGCACATGTAAACACTGAATATTTTTAATTTAAATAAGTTTACATACAATTTATTTTCTTTTACAATATAGAATGTAACTTGAATACCACTGTGTAGTATTATGTAATCAGTCTTAATAAATAGCAAGTTGGCTCTGTTATAACGATGTAAATTTCAGAACCTTTCAGCAAAAAAGACGGCACAAACATTTTGATAATACAGTACAGTACATTACACCCACCTAAAAAGGATTTTTATGTATCAATGAAAAAAAAGTTGCACCGAAATAGGAATGAAGGAAATGTCTTTTGTAGCTTCAATTTACATACTTCCAAAGATTTCAGTCAGAATATCAACTGTCTGGCAATAAACATTAATCACATTAGAAAACAAGGTCGTTGGATCTGGTAGTGTTTCAATTTCCACCTGAGTCAAAGGCCTTGGAAGCTCTACCTCTGGCACAGTCACGCCATCATGATGGCCACCATAGTGGCTCTCCCCATCAATACCATACTGGTTGTCAACCTGTCAGAGTTAAGAGAACATGATATAAATAACATCCAGTTTACACACACTGGTGTTTTTTTAAACCACAAAAGCAAATTTACAATTGCACTTTGTAAAACGGCATAAATTAAACAAACCTGTGCGGGGTCGTGACCTGCACGTGGGTTTTGAGACCACAACAGCAGTGGTGACTGGTTCCGTTCTGTGCGTAGTCTGTGGTGGTTCCAGCCGTCTGTGAAGAATTGCAGATGTCTGTTGATTTAAGGTAGAAAGGTCCAGTGTAATGCGTATAAGTGCACCTCGTTGTCTGTTCAGCAGGCCCTCGGTCTCCAGGTAGCAGAAAGTTGTATAGAACAGATCCAACACTGCCCCAAACACATCTCTCCATAACCTCTCAATCCTGGATGGAAAATACATTTTAGTGTGAAAAACGTGCAAAAAAAGGTTGTCATAATACACTAATATAAAGACCAACAACTTAAAATAAAACGCCACCCCGGTATCCAGTTATTGCTCTGTGGACATTGAGTTCAGGATTGTGAGATCCAGACCTTTCTACTTACCCCGGGAATTCACGACGGTTATTTTTCATACTATTTTGGAAAAGGTAGCAACTTCCATGGAAGTAGTCAGTATGAAAACATGGAGAATGGAGAATAAATCAAGACTTTAATTTAAATACCTCTGGTTATGTGTGCTTCTTCCTGTTATGTGAGAATTTCTGTTTTGGCCTCTGGTTGAGACCATGAAGTGTGCCACTAGTACGTTCTCCCCTCCTTTGTCTGAACGAACACGAGATGGCACTCCATATGTATTCACAGCTTCAAGAAAGCTCTGAAGAACTGTTGTGGCACGATTGTTTGTAGCAGCAGTCAGGTAAACAATGAGGCGACTAAAGCCATCAATGCCCCCATGAACAACGAATCGCCATCTATATAGACAACAAAAACATTTTTGATTATCACTGGTAGAAGAAACTTTCGTTTGTTTGTTGAATGCAGGCCTGGAATTCACAGAGAAGGAAAATCATAACTTACTTACTTACTTAGACTTAGATCCTCCCGCGCTCGAGAGCGCATTGGGCGGCAAGCTGTTTCCATTGATCTCTATCCTTGGCGATCATCTCCACCGTGCTCGGGTCGAAGCCCTGTACCTTCAGGTCTTTCTCAAAGGATCGTCTCCACGTCAGTTTGGGTCTGCCTCTCTTTCTGTTTCCTTGTGGTTTCCAATTGAAGGCAATCTTTGGTAGTCTCTGTGCTTCCATTCTCAGTACATGTCCTGCAAACTTGAGCTTCCTTAGCTTAATTGTTTGGCTCATGGGTATGGTATGTGTCCTACGATAGACTTCTGCGTTTGTAATCCGATCTAGGTATGTAATCTTCAGTATCTTTCGCAGGCATCTTTGTTGGAATGCATCCAATTTCTTGGCCATCTTTACTGACATCTTCCACGTCTCACTGGCATACAAGGCTGTGGGGATAACCACTGCTTGCAGTAGTCTGACCTTAAGATTCGTGGATATGGATTTACTTGCCCATATTGATTGTAGTCTTCTGAATGTTGATGCTGCCTTACCGATGCGGGTGGTAATATCTGCATCTACGTTGCCATCGTCAGTTATGACACTTCCAAGGTAGACAAATTTCTGTACCTTCTCAGCAGACGATTGATCTATTGTTATCTGTATGTTTGGTTCTGTGTGCCCAACTTGCATAACCTTTGTTTTTCCTTCGTTTATTTTCAAACCAATCCTTTTAGCGTTTTCTTGTAGGGCTTGCGTCATATCTTGAAGCACTGGTTGAGTGTTTGCCAGTAGGACTATATCGTCTGCAAAGTCTAGATCCGTTAAGTTCTCATTTGTCGTCCATTTTATTCCAAAATTTGTTTTGCACATGGCTATTCTCATTACATAGTCTATGGCGAGGAGGAACAAGAATGGAGATAGTGGGCAACCCTGTCTCACTCCAGTGAGTATTTCAAAGTAATCTGTGGTGCCTGCTTCTACCTTCACACAGCAGCTGGCACCATCATACAAATTTTGGAAGATCTCTACATACATCTCGGGTATACCATAGCTTCGCACAATGTCCCACAAGCTTATTCTGTGTATGCTATCAAATGCTTTTTGGAAATCGATGAAATTCATAGCTATAGGTTTTTGGAACTCTATGCATTGCTCTATGATGTTTCTTAGCACGAAAATCTGGTCACTGCATGATCTGTTGGGACGGAATCCCGCTTGTTCTTCTCTAAGTTCTTTGTCAACGGCGTCTCTTAGTCTGTTTAACAGCACCGCACAGAATAGTTTCCCTGGTACCGAAAGTAGCGTTATTCCTCTCCAGTTTCCGCATTCGCTTAGGTCTCCTTTCTTTGGTATCTTTATTATGGTTCCTTTTCTCCATTCTGTGGGTGTTGTTTTCTTGTTCCAGCATGCGTTATATAGGTCCGTCAACTTCTCTACCATTGCCTCACCGCTATGTTTAAGCAATTCTGCCGATATATTGTCGTTTCCTGGTGATTTGTTGTTTTTAAGTTTGTTGATTGCTTTTGTGACCTCTTCTTTTTGAATTTGCCCTGTATTTACTTCTAGGTGTTGTTCCTTCCTGGGGAGGGAGTGTCCCGTTGTCGGAACACGTTCTTTCTGTTCCTTGGGGATTTGTTTGTGGCAGAAATTGTTGGGCACAAGTCCATTTCATCTGGGGGGGGGGGAGTTCTTTGTGTGTGGAATAAGTCCAGTTTTTCATGCGGGAAAGCTTTTGCTTACGAGATCAGTCCAGTTCTGCTTGGGGAAAGCTTTTGTCTGTGAAATAAGTTCATGTGATTCTGGGGGGGGAGCTTTTGTTCAAGTCTTTTTCTTCTGTGAGTTTCTGTGCGGGTCTTTTTCTTCTTGGGGAGAGCTTTTTGTGCGGGTCTTTTTCTTCTTGGGGAGAGCTTTTTGTTCAAGTCTTTTTCTTCTTGGTGGAGGATGCGGGCACAGTAGCAGGTCGCAAACCTGAATTGTGTGTGGCATAGGGTATAGTCAAGCCACATGTCCTGACAAAGTTGCTCTGACCAGATCCATCTTCAAAATCTGGCTCAGCGATTGCTCCAAACTTCTTTTTCAGGGGAGCACCGGTCACTCAGATGTAACAGCTGCTGCTTTTTCTCTCGAGAAGATGACGCGTCCTTTCCACCACCTGTTGGGGTCCCGTTCACCCTCGTTTTCAGCCGTCCCTAGCAGGACCTCGTTTCAAGGCGGGATTCACTGGCATCACTGGCAACTCCCCCTGAAGGAGTTCCGGAAACCTGTAGTCTTTTGAGAGGAGAACTGGACACCAAAAAAACTTGCAAATTGTGAAATAAAACTAAGGCCTTTGGATCCCATGAGCCATTTGTGGTCTGGGGAAGGTCAAGCTGTGGGTAACTCCTTAGTGAGTCAAATCTGTTAACTTAAACTAAATTCTGTAATTGGCTATAATAATAATCGTTTCTTTAAACTTAAAATAAAATTACATTCTTACTATCCAAAACATTTGTATTTAACGGCAAAAAACACAACAACAACAAATGATTTCATTCTTCAGTGAAAATGAGTAATCACTCACTTTGATTTGAGGTTAGTTTTTAATTAGTAAGTTGTTCTTAATTAGCATGATCATTGTAGCAGGAAACAGGAGACGATTTATACTCACTTAAAATACTTTACCTTTCTCATAGTCTGTGGAAAAAGTCTAAACATACATACAGACATAGACAGACATATACGTACAGACAGACATACATACATATAGACATACATACATATATACATATAGACGGACATACATATAGACATACATACATATATACATATAGACGGACATACATATAGACATACATACATATATACATATAGACGGACATACATATAGACATACAGCGCTGTAGTAATAAAGAATTTACAATAAAAACATGTGGTTCATGTGCTCAAAATAAGTCCAGTCTATAGTCAGAGTCAGTCGTGTTTTAAAAATATAGAACCACCACATTTCAAAATCAACCTTTCAAATCAACCTTTTGAATAGATCCAAAACTCCAGGGCGTCCCCCATCTTTTTCTCTTTGGATCTGTTAAAAATAAATACCTGTTTATCAAATGGCATATACAGTACCTGTTTATTAAACAACATATACCAAAGCAATGTGGTTTGTAGGTTTATCTGATTTATCCTACAGTACAACGTGTCAATTTTTCATTCTTCTTAAATCATTCTTTGAATGGCTTGGTTGTTGAATATAAAAAAAATAAATATTTTTTGTATAACTGATCATCTAATCAATGAATGAGCTGTTTCCTTTTATGAGCCTTCATTAATGTTATTAGTAATATATTCTTCATTATTATTATTATTTCTAGGAACACTTCCTAATATTCCCTTATTGCATTATTATATATCGCCACTGAGCAGCGCTGGACTGGCAATCGGGCGTACCGGGCAAATCCCCGGTGGGCCGGTGATTTTTGGGCCGGTCCTGACTGTCATGAACCAAAAAAATAAATTATAGCTATTTTTTTGTCAATCGCGACGGCCGATTGGTTGATTTTCTTGAACGACATCGAGCTAATCCAATGAAATCTCTCAGCACTCTTTGGCGGGCGGGGCGGCCCGTCCGACCAGATCAGCCCCTCCCCTTAGACCAATCAATCAGTCATACACGACAGAGAGGAGAAGACAACAGCATGGAGAGCAGCGAAAAGGAGGCGCCGAAAAAAATAGGATTAAAAAGAGACGAGCCCTTCAGGCAGATGCTACAAAATGTATAAAAATAACTCAGATGTTTGCTGGTGGTGGCTGTGGAGCGGCTGTCGGCCACCTCGGCAGCAGCAGCCACAGGTGGTCCCGACAGCGGGGGTCTGCAGGTGGATGATGAGGCCGAGAAATGGCGCAGACAGGGGCGCGGGGGGAGACCCGCGGCAGCCGCAGATGCGAGCGTGGGAAATACTCAACTTCAGGTAAGAAGTGATGAAAATACACATGACTCTGAGTCTAAAGGTGACCAGCTGCTGGGCTGGGTGGGTGGAGAAGGTGAATAAAAGGCAGAGGATGCGCAGCACCGGGTCCTGCTCGCCGCCGCCTACACTATGACGAAAAATAAATAAACACACAGCACAAGAAAATGTATTTGATTTATTCGTATGCTTATAATAAAAAAAAAACGACAATGCTTTGCATACAGCAAAACAAAGACTGGGAAATGGACGGTTAGGTCAGTAAAAGTAGATTCTCAGAAAAACATGTTTTCTTTCTGTTCTTCCTGAAGCAAAACACAATTGAAGCAGTAAAAAATATTTGAGAATGATCTTGTGTAACTTAACGTAACTTAACATCTTTTTTTTGGTCCCACACTAGAGTTTTTGGGATCTGGTCACCCTAATCAGATATGAATCAGGTTTTGGTGGTTTTTCTGCTTGCTAATTTTTCACACATGTAGACTGTTTAAAAATTTAGTTTCTATGCTAGCTAGTGATAGTGATCTTAGTGATTGAGTCACTTTATTTTAAAGATTATTAAAAATCTTGGCAACAAATTTCATCATGGATTTGTTGTGTCAGGCGATTTATGTTAGTATAAATTTATTGATTAAGCTTGAAGTTTTATCTTACTGACAATGTCTGAGTTAAGACACTTCTCTTAACCTAATACTGCAAATAAAACAAGGCATTTATTGAATTCTATAGCAGCTGTCTTGACTGAAAGTCTTCTTAAAGGGGACCACACATGCAAAATTCACTTTTTAATGTTTTTTTTACTAAACTTTGGGTATTTACTTCATAAAAAAACAGTCCTTGTGCCAAAAAAATGCACCCAGTGGTTTATTTACTCTAAGTAGATTTATTTATTTTTGATAAATACACCAGGATTCACACTTCCTGCATTTATTGACGTCACAAGCCGCCAGCCAATCAGATCAAACCTGAGTCCAGCCCCTCACCTAGCAACCCCTGGTTAGGCTCAACCCACTTCTGTATTAAACACATGACTGTTGTTTTTCATGATTTCATCTCATCTTTTGTTTATATGTTCTTAATTTCATGTGTACAGCACTTTGTTGCAGCTGTGTTTTTTTAAATGGCTTTATAAATAAAGTATAATTGTTATTTTTATGTTTTAGTTCAATTTTTAGTGTATTTGCGATCGCTGCCAACGCGCAGCCGGCAAAAATTAAACGAGCGGACCACAGGCGGAAGGACCGGGTTCGACGGGACCCTCTTCCGGCGCGATGGAGCGGAGCTTCAACTGTACAGCCTTGCAGCAGCCTCGCAGCAGGCTCGCAGCAAGAGGACCTTCTCCTTACAGATTAATTTACGGGAGACACTTGGTGAACTTTGTGTTGTCTTCACTGGAACAGCGATAACTCCCAAAATCTCATCGCGTGCAACGAGCGGAGCTGGCGAAAACCGGAAGAGGAACAAGCTAACATTAGCTTCGGATTCGGGTGGTCTAATGCTAAAAGGAGCAGCAAACTGCGGCGCGCTCAGACGGGTTTCGGTAAGTTATCTTAAGCTAACACTAACAGTAAGTCAAATGAGTAATAAAAAAAGAGCTAATTTTAAAACAACAACACATTACAGATACTGGCTGTTACAGAGGGCGTGAACAGATCGTTGAAGGGCGTGGACTTCAAGAAACCGGTCGTTCAAAACGAAAGTTAAAAATGGCAGAATTAAAAAGGGTATAATTGATTATCTAATAATTATTTTGTGCATTAAATTGAAGGAATAGGGTCTGGATATCCCACAGAAATACCATAAAAATTTAAAAAATACATCTGAGGTCCCCTTTAAACATGACCGTAACCGACACGAGTGTCCATTGTCAAAGATAACGACTTCACTATAATAGTTCATATTTTTATTTCAGGTTACACTCTTCCCTCAAAGACACTAGCTATGTTTACATGGACATAAGTAATCGGATCAAACGGCGGAACGGATCAAAAGTCTGTCATGTAAACACCCCGGTCGGGTTATTTTTTGTGTATTCGGCGTGATCCGACCTAATTTGCGATCCGTTCGAAACGGGTGGTTTACGCCGATCCGTAGCCCGATGTGTGCGCATGTAAACACATGATCTGTTCCTTTTACCGGACTGTGGGAAACTGTCCTGACTGCGCATGTGCGCTGCGCGCACCCCCATCCCTCCCTCCCTCTCCCCCCTCGTGTTTACTTCTCCGCCTGGGCTGGCTAGTGGGTAGATGCTAACGCTAACATGGTGGGGAAGTAAAACTGGTCGGTGAGCGATGCAACATTTGTAATGGAAACGTTAAAATAGCTCAAAACTATCGAACGCCTTGACCGAACGTGTAGTTATTCAAACAAGTACATGAAAAGCTGGAAGAAGCTGGAGATCGCTGGAAGAGCTTAAAGCTAAGTGCTACAAAGCTAAAAACAAAAACGGGACAAGTGGCTACGACCCCACCACTTTTTTATTTTACGTGTTGATGAACTGATGAGAGATCTGCCACTTCCAACACAGCAGGCAGCGGTGTGGATCTTATGAGGAGGAGAGGAATCTGAGGAGAGGAAGCTAACCAGGAGCAAAGCATCCTTTCTGGTAAGTTAGACTCTTCAAAACACATTAACCCTCTGTACTGTATTACCTGGAGTAATTAGAAACAACAAATATGTAAAAATGTAATTATAATAAGAAATAAGAGTAGCTGTAGGGCTAGCATAGAACTACAGTATACTGTATTGTACATTAAAACTCCAACTAACCAGATAATTAACCTAACACATTTCAACATATCAGGGGTCCAGTTAAACTTTATTTTGTTTGTTTTTCAGATGATGAGTCCAGCTTTGAAGAGGCAGCTGGCAGCAGCACACAACAGACAGTGGCAGGTGATGGTGGCACGTGGCAGGTGATGGTGGCAGGTGGCAGAAGATGCAAGAGTCCCACGTCTTAGGAATCCCAAGAAGTTCACACATGTGCTTTAGAACAACTCAAAACTGATTTGAAAATGTTTCAATTCTCCACAACCATGTTTCTTTGTCCCCTGACAGATCTGTAAATGTATTTTTTACACAGACATTAGGATTGATAGTTTATGGTACAATTAAGATGTCCTAACTTAATACAGTCAGGTGGTTTAATAAGGACTCTGAGTTTCTGCATGACTCACAGGATAAAAACACATTTGCTGTTCTATCAGGATACAGAAACATACATTTTGGAAGTAAAATCGATTATTTTGTCACCAATTTTGTTTTCCGAAATCACATGCATACATCGAAATTGTGAAAGTATGTGATGAGTTGTTAAAGAAGTTACTGAATTACAGGTTACTGTAGTTTTTAAATGACCAAAGAAATTTTTTGTTGTTATCATTACAAGATGTGATCTGTGCACATCGTCTGTTTTGTACAAACGTTTTGAACGTTTAATTTTTATGTTTTTCTGATATACCTCAAATTGCACTAAGAATGAAACATGTTTCAAACAAGCAATTTCAACTGTTTACAAGAATGTGTTAAACTGTTTGGTCCATTAAAGAGCTCAGATGTTCACTAGTATTACTTGCAGTTGTTTATTGTGATAATAATTTTATACAAATGTTAACTGCATGTGAACACAAATACATAAGTACAGTATCTTTTTAGAAGAACTCTCCACTGTGACTTCAGAAACCCGGTCATCTCTACCTCCACCTGACAGCGCCAAGGTAAACATTAAATGACTTGTTGAGGAGTCAGACGAGGACAGTTTGCGTATCCTTTGACGAGCCAGTCCAACAGCGGGCACGATCACCAACAATGAAGAGACGGACGTCCTTTGCTTCAATGTTCCTCACAGACTGCAAAAAAGGACATGCCAATATTTAGTGTTCAACTTTTTATTTGTTTAAAGTTATGGTTCAAACAAATTTTATTTGAAAGAAAACTTTACAGCTAAGTATGTCTTCTGATATACTTAGCTGTAATAGTTGTAAAATTAAATACAATATAGTAAATGTTAGCCTTACATTTTGGCAACATTTAACTATTTGTTTAAAGACATGGTTCAAACAAATGTTATTTTAAATAAAACTTTACAGCTAAGCATCTCTACTTTGAGATACTGTACTTAGCTGTAATCGTTGTAGTAATACTACAGTAAATACAATATAGTAAATATTAGCCTTACTTTTGTCAACAGATGAGCCCTTTGATAGAGGTCTGAGTGGCGCAGGACATTGGCATCATGGGCACTGCCTGGCATCGTGACACTGATGCTCCAGAAACAGGAAAACAGAGAAAGAATAGTAATTAATAACAAATACAGACAGTATCACGCAGACAGGTAGAAAAGGAAAGGACAAAAAGTTTATTAGCATACAGCGTTTTTATTATCTTACCAACAATTGTTGTCCACGACAGCTTGGAGGACAGAGGACGTCCAGCGCTCTCATCCTGTGAATAAAAAAACTAAAAGCACGCGCTGCTTCACCTGTAGTTCAATCAGGGAGTGCAGTAAAAACTCAGTCTCCGTCATTACAGTCTGGTGCGGGTCCATTTTGGACGCGTATGTTTACTTTCGTCCCGGAAGTAGCTTCTTCTTCTGTGGTTTTTACGAAAGTAACTTCCTCTTCGTTTTTTTTTTTTTAAGGGGAGTGTACCACTCTGCGCATGTCAGAACTTCTGATCAGAATAAAAGCCTGCTGCATGTAAACACTCGTCATGAACGGATTGTGCCCATGTAAACGGTGCTATCTAATTATGCAATCAGAGCACATTTCAATCCGGTCACAGAATTTTGCCCATGTAAACATAGCTACATTTCACAAAGCTCATGGAGAGAAAACATGAAGAGACTTTCAAGGATATAGCACACATTTTTGTATATTTTTATGTTAATTCCTTTTTTTACTGAGGCTAAGACAAATATTTACTTACTTAGTCATTACAAATTAATATTATGGTAACAGAATTTTCAAACAGCAACCTGTTTTTGTGCAATTTGCTCTGTCAGTCCAATTTTTTTTATTTTGAAATGAAGAGGTCAAAATTAAATGTTTTTGCAAACAATAATCAAACGACTAATAAATTATAATAATTGTTAATTGCAGACCTAATTTAAAATACTTTATGGTAAAATGTTCTCATGGGCTATTGCTAATTCCTGAACCTTGAGTTTGTAACTAAGATAAGGCATGATGATTAAACAGCAGCACTCCCAGGATTAAAAAAAAAATCCTATTTTTACCAGAGCTTTTACAAATAGCTCAGTTGAGATAATGATCAGGCTTGTGGGGGGTTTTCTTACAAGGAGGGAATGCCTTGAGGGTGCTTGTGTGGGGGTTGATAGGTGTTAAACAGGGGGGGTGATAAGTTGGGGGGTGGGCTTGTGTCTATTGTTTGCCAATGAATAGGAAATATTCCAATGTAATTGCTGGTTTCACCTTTTCAAACATCCACTTCTTTTACCTCCGTCAGTGTTGGAAAGCAACAGATATGCCTACTTCTGTCTTACGTCTTTTACCCCGGGCCCCCGTTGAGTGAAAAAAGGTTGCACAACTTCTGGCTGCACTCCTGCTGTGATCCCCCGGTGACGGTGACAGCCTGTCTTGTACGTGGCCCCCAAGCAGAACTGCAAGACGCTGCATACAAGACGGGCTGTCACCGGGGGATCACAGCACAGTCAGTCACAAACTTTGTACAATTTTTATACATTTTAATATTGGTAAAAAGTAATGTCTTACTGTCTCCCTCTATTCCTGCCTGTCCAAATTTCCAGGATCCTTATTATACAATGTACATTGTTCAGGAGGTTAACTAGACCAAGCAGCCTTTTGGTTTCAGGCTTTAACATGACTGGGAGGATGGTGTAGTAAGTTTAAGTTCATTAGACAAGTACCTATACACCAATATGGCTGATGGAAAAATAAAGTTTCTTTATAGAATGGTTGTTTGAGATTTTTAATTTCTGTGTTCCTGTTACAATACAGAGCCATCAGGCTCTCTGATGGTTCCTCCTTTTTGAGGCATGGTATGGTATGGTTTCCTATAAATACTGTTTAACAAACACCATTATGTCATCTTAATAAACTATGATTTTATTCTAAGCACCTTGTTGGGTCAAGGGAAAACAGACATAAATACAAGCAATATCTAAGAGTGATTGCTGTTAGCACATCTTGCTCTGACTATAATCATTCTGACAGGGTGCCATGATAACATGGGTCATCATAGAATTACTGACTTAAATAAAAAAGTATCTTTTCATTACAGTTTGCAAGCACTGTCACAAGAAATTTGTTTCCATTCACGAGCGTCATTCTCTTTCCATCAATACCTGGTGGGCCACTCTGTCAAAATGCCCGGGCCGATTTTTTGTCCCAGTCCAGCCCTGCCACTGAGTGTCAGGCAGGCTCCCTCACTCACAGTCTTTAAGTCTTGATTAAAAACCCACTTTTATTCTTTTTATTTCTTTTTTTTGTTTTGTTTTCCTGTCTGCTTGGCTTGTTTCTATCGTACAGCACCTTGGTTGGCCCGCGTCCGCCGAAGTGCTCTATAAATAAAGTGGTATGGTATAAATAACAATCTAAGATTTAAAGCATAAAGCTATAAAAATTGTTTTAACAATAATTTCCTTGTGGCAAACCAGACCCACCAAAATGCACTCAGTTCAAGGACAATTGCTATCCTTCCTTCAGCTCCACAAAACTTTTGCATGAATGTTTGTGGAGACACAATTTTAATCTGTAAAAGAAAATATAAACATTAACTTGTTTCAGGGTTATGAGCTGGGATCATTATCTCTGTACCATCACGAAGTTACTGGAAGTGGAAAAATAAGTCGTCAGACCCACATAATATAAACTACAAATTCTGTGGCCTTGCTCTAGCAGGCCATATCATGAGAATGTGTTACATTAAATAAAATTAAGCAGACTGCAGTTTTGAAACACTATACCAGGGCATTGACAGATCTTCACAGATCCATACGGGGGGCATGACCTTCAGCTGGACAGTTGGCGTGGGTGACTTCAGGACCGGTTCTCATTTTCTTGTTGGAGAATGTGCTCAGACCACTCTTGTCAGAGCATCCAGTGACCGCATATTCTGGTCATGTGTGTTTGATGACCTTGTTCTGACAGGTTTTTGACAAAATCTTTGCCTTTGCTTTGCTGACAGTCTCTTATCTTATCTTTGTGGACAGTCTTTGTGGACAGTCTTTGTGGACAGTCTTTTGCTTGGATAAAAGTCCAGTGCCCTCGTTCAGTGCCATTGTTTTTTAAGCCCCTCGAATGTTTATTTCGAGCAGGGCAGCCTGGGAGTCCAGCCTTGGTGTTCTCGGTGAAGTCAGTGAGCCAGCTTCTGGACACGCCCTTAATATCAAATCTGATCCGATCCAATCAATAACCACAGTAGTTTGTGATTCAAAAATTCAGACGCTGCATGTGTTTTTGACATGGTCCTATCTTAATGTATGTACTACTAACTATGTGTTTTTGTAAGTGTCGTGAGGTCCAGGACTTACGTTTCCTGCTTCCACAAACACCGTGAGGCCGCTTCTAAGAAAAAATGAGAAAAATAGAAAAATGTAAAAATCCTTAACAAACCAGGTTCAAAGTAATCATGTTATTTCTATAAGCATTTACCTTGAATAGAGTCACCTCTGCAAGTCTGGTTTGCACAATGGAATTTAAAATGTTCATTACATAAAAGTGAATTTTCAACAGAGGCATCCTTTCAATCTGATCTGCATAACAGATCTAAAATCATTAATTTACGTATGAGTAAAATCGTCAATTTAACCTGAAACTAGAAATTTTACCACTTTTCAGTGGTTTACTTATCAAAAGTTATATTATTATTACTGTATACACAGCCCCAATCTGTTTGAATAAAAACAACTCTTACTGCTGTCAAAGCCTATGCATTGTATGGTCAAATGATATGTTATTCTAATTCCTGTTCAAATTTACCAGACCTCTTTTTGTCTCTAACGGTCATAATTTATGCGAAACAACACCAAAATTAGGCTTTAACAGTGAAATGTGTCTTTCACTCCTGGCGAGTTGGCTGGATTCTTGTGCGTATTTAACCTACTTGCTGAAAAGTTACTTCTAATAAAGCATTTTTATTATTAATCATTTCAGTCACATTATATAACTCTTAAAAGGAAACAGCTCTTATAATCTACTTAACTGTGAAATAGCTTTTTAAAATTGATAAAACATTTTCAATGTATGCAAAAATCGTTTTAAAATGATGAATTTAAACTGAGCGTTTTAACTTACAATCTGGTCAAAAATCTATTTGACAAAAATATATATCTTTTGTATTCTTTATAAGTGTCAAAGTTTTATCAATTTAGTTAAACTTTTAAAAGACAGAATTTACTGGCAAGTCTAAAAATAAATTTCTGCTAAATTTTTCTAAGACTTGTTATCCTAAAATGCCTAAACTTAATTTTGATCTGATTATGGTTGTTAATTTAAATTAACAAGCTTATTATAAAAGTTTAAATAGTCAATAATTGTAATTCAATGCAGTATACCGGTAATATTTTCTCTACTTCCCATTTATTCTGCATTAAATCCAAATATATTCCGTGTTTTATCAACATCCTATGCGACTGCTATAAAAACATCCAGTTCCTCTCAACTTCACCTCGCAGTAACAGACTCTACTCAGAATCTGAAAACATGAACTGAACCTCTCTGGATGACCAAGATAAAACTGTTGTTGTGTCATGAATTTTACTTTTCTGTTCCCCTCAGATAATCACAGGTGACTGTGAGCATAGTTGCCAAGTCCGCTCATCATAAGCTACTCAGGGCTTTTTATTTTCTGTAGTCGCTTATTGTGGTTACTCGGGCTTACTTTGAACGTAAAGTCGCTTATTTGGGCTTGTTATTCATTTCACTTTATTCTTCGTCTAGTGACAAGACCACGCTAAAATTAGCTCCAATAAGTGGGGAAATATGGGGAAATAATATAATTAAAAAATGGGAGAAAAAGGGTGCACACTTAGCATGGTTAGCTGCCCAATTTTCAGTTTATTTTTACTAAGTTGTACGCAGTTTTCATGAATTTCTTTAATGTTGTGATTGCCAATTGTTGTCATCACTCTTCGTTTAAAATTCAGATCTCAAATGAGTCCCAGAGGTTTAATGGGATTAATCTGTATAAATATGCAAAATGTATCTTTATTTTTTAGAGTGGCTATGTTTTTCAAAGTGTTTAGCATAATTTTTGCCGTTTGTATGCAACGCCATAATAAATGTATGTTTATACTGGTTAAAAACGGTCTCAGTTTTACACAATGGGGTGGGTTGCCAGTTGGGCTTGTTTTGGGCTGGTCGCTTGCTTCTGTCGCGAGATCTGGCAACACTGTATCAAAGTTCTCAAATGACAACAAGGCCTCCTGAATTCTTGCCTCGTCATCACTCAGCTTTTTCGACAGAACTATTTCGACAAAAATTGTTAAGCAAATTCTCAGTTTCTTTTTGCAGAGAAAACACAATTTAGAAACGTTCGGTTTCACAGTATAACTATCTATTTACGGATTCAGACGGACGAGCGGAGCTTCGGCTGTCTCTCTGTTAGCATTAGCTTAGCTTTTCATTTCCGACAAAAAACGTAATTTTTGGATGATTTAAAATCGGATCTTTCTTCGTCAGATTTTCATGATAAAAACGGATCTGTCCGCTTGGTTCAGCGAAACAATTTGGAGTCTTTCTCGCTAAAATTTTATCAAATCGGACCGCTCGTGTAAGCGCCAGGCCTACTGTTAAAACGTCCGATTTTAACGTTGTTAAGCCTTTAAAATCTAAAATATTTGGATCAGAATTTTATAAACAAGATTGATCAAATACGTGTGGATACCTGTATATCAGAGATGATTATGTAACCTTTTATAACTTTTCTTAATATCAGGAAAAATACAATGGGAAATGCTTGCAATCAATCCTCTCTCAGTCACGTTTTAAATGGAATGCTGAAGTAAGAAAGTAATAAGTTGTATTTGTGTGTCCTCAGATCCACCGAGAATTCTTCAAGTAAGTCAATCAAATTCCTTGGTTTGTAAAATTATTTAAATAAAACTTTACGTCTTAACATCAACTTTAGTTCGTGTGCCTCTCTTTTTTATTCATCTATTTTTTATTATTCTGCTGTTTCTACTATGTCAGCACAGATAAGTAAATACATATAAATATTCACACAGACGGGGGAAGATGAGGGGGTGGGTGGAGGGGTGGAGAGGGAGTGGGAG